>ML779426.1:241352-287260 GCA_009831015.1 Picea engelmannii
TTTTAAGACTACAACCATACAAACAGATGTCCCTCAAGAAAGACAAGAAGGATAATAAATTATCACCAAAGTACTATGGACCTTATAAGGTGTTGCAAAAGATTGGTACTATGGCATACAAATTGGAGCTGCCTGCATCTTCATGAGTACACCCAGTTTTCCATGTTTAATGCTTAAATAAGGTTATAGGTGACAAGATCCTAGTTCAAACTATATTTCCAAAACTTGACAAGGAAGGAAAAATCATATTGGAGCCTGAAGCCATCACTAACACAAGAATTCGCCAGCTGAGGAATAGATCCATTTCAGATTATCTCATTAAATGGAGGAAACTACCGGCTGAAGATTCCACTTGGGAAGATGAGTCTTTTATACAGAAGCATCCAAAGTTACTCAAGTGTTGCAGACAACACTTGTCTCAAGGAGAGGGGCATGTTAAGCCCTAATATTGGCTCATTACCCCTTAATTGGGGCATATTATATTAGTAATGTTATTTTATTTATGTCGGCTTTAGGCCATTAGTTGTAATTATACCTCCTACTCTCCTATATATACCAAGGAGACATTTTCATTTTGAATCATCTTGTACTTGAACATTTAAGTGGGGTAAAAGGAGGTTGTCCCCTTGAAGAGGCTTATTATCTGAAATTATCTCTTTTTCAAGGCGTTGAGTACTTTTCCCGAGGTTTTTCTATGCTATATTGATGTTTGGTTCTTAACACATAGAATGATTATTATGTAATCTATCATTAATATGTAATAATAATAAGTCATGCCTTTTCCAACGACGTGACTTATCACCCCTATGTGTATTTATATGCACACTCGTTATATCTCAAGATATGTAAATTAATAATGAATAATAATTATGTATACCTTCAGTAACGTATGGATCCATTCTTGTTATTTATCTTCAAGAGGTTGGCTTCAAGTGGTATCATAGTAGTTTTTCCACTAGTTTATAAGAAATTTCTTGTTAAAGTAAATAAATAGTGAAAGTATTTATATTCTTCAGATATATTATTAAGAAGGCCAAATATTATTATCAAAAATATATTCCAAGATTCAATTAAAGAGTCTTAAAATTAATCCTATGAAGTTTATGTAAAGAAAGAATTAATAAAGTCATTCATTATTTTAAATGTGAGTGGAATTTTGGAAAAGTATAATATATAAATATTTATAAAGTGTGCCAAGTTAAATTTAAATTTCAAAATTGAAAGCATTATTTAAGTCATATATGGTAGTATCAATTTGAAGTTTTGAAAACTATTAAAAATAGAAAGGTTTTAATAAATATAGGGAAGGAAGGTTTTAAGTTCAACCTTGTGTCTTGGATTATTAAAACTCAAAAGAACTATTCAAGTAAACTGATTAAGTCTTCACAAATATACATATCCTACTCCCTGTGGATTTGAACCGCTCAAATTACTCACCAACAAATCCATATTTCTCCTTCTTAATTTATTGATTCATTAGACTTGAACAAAATAAAAAATATTTAATGTAGTGTTTGGAACCTTTAAGTCAGTTCATATTTGAAACTATATTATTAACAATTTCATCACGACCACCAACCAACAATTCGAGAGTATGTTATTAATGATTTCATCACGACAATAAAACCACACTGATTATACCACATGAATGATATTTACATTAAATATCAACATTTACATCTCGAGTATAATTATTTATATTAGATAATGTCTGTGAAAAAGGTGATACAATTATATAAAATAATTAAAAATTCTCGTCGTCTGTGAATACTATTTAAAAAATTTTGAAATTAGAAAGAACGATGTAGTGCGTAACAAGTAACTTTTTTTTCCACAAGAAAATTACTCATTATATTTATATAATGTTTGGTAAAGACCAAAATATTACAAGATTGCTTTCCTGCAATGTAAGTAATACCATCGAACCTAGATTTCTAATAAGGTAACATATTAGAAATTGAATATTGGGCACAATCATTACATATTTGTAACTTCTAAGACGCTTCCATCTGACACTGTGAGTTGTTACAAGAGTGTTTTATACAAAAAAACATTGAATAGTACTCTGCCACTAATGGAAAATTCAAAATCTACACAAAACATGAGTGCTAGTTACTTCTCTCATGGACCTAATAAAGTTTTAGAAATAGTGCAGGTCCCTCTTGACCATCTATCCACTTATGGTATTTTATTTTCCCCTCCTGCTCTTGTAGTGATCTCTTGGAAAGACGACCAACCTCCATATTTGATTCTCGGAAAATGTGTGTGTAGGAGATCAATGTAAAGAAATTGTCGAGCTCTTTGATTCTGTCTTTCCAACATTCCAAGGAATTTACTTGTAGTTTCCATTTGTTTTTCAGCCAATCAATTATAATTCTTAAGTCTCCCAGAACCTGCAAATCCACAATGTTAATCCTAGTTTCCAAGATGAGTGTAGCCCATACTCCAAGAAGTCATTCTCTTGTATTGGTTCCTGCACCACAACTGAAGGTCCAATTATATATTGTGTGTTTATCGTTCCTTATCAGAGCTCCTACTCCACTCTGTTGTAAATTGTTTTGGGATGCTTCGTCAAACCAATTAGTAGTCCTTCCATTTTGTATTGTAGGCTTTATAGATCTTTGTATTGGCTCTTTTTTCATATTGGCACATTCCAGTCCCCCCAGGATATTGTAACAAACAGTTTTGGTAGATGGACTCCCATGCTCAAAGATTTTCTTATTACGTTCTAACTAGATATGCTAGTTGACCAGGCAAGGAAAATGTCAATACTTTGTCTCCTTCTTTGCCCAATATTCAAAGCAATTTTTCAAGGAGTTCCCCTCCCAATTTGTCTTTAGCTTTAACTCTTTTATGATTCTACTCCAAATATGTTGGGTTAATACATATTTTACTAATAGATGTGTTACTGTTTCAGAGTCCTTTTGAAAAAGGTGACAAATGTTCTATCCTTCCCATCCTCGATTTTGTAGATTGTCCCAGGTGATTGTTTTGTTTACCACTGCTGGCCAAATAAAGAGATTGATTTTTTATGCAATATTCCATTTCCAAATGTTCTTCCTCCATCCAGTGCATTTCTAATTCCATATTTTTGTTGCTAAGGCCTCGTATATATTTTTTACTGTAATTACGTCTGACTTATCTACCCCAATCCATTGTATGATCCATAGTATTTTGAGAACGACATGAAGGAAGAAATATAATAGAGATATAACAATGAAGTACACAAAAATATAGAAGAGAACACAAAAATAAAGTGAAACCCTACTTCTATTACTGAATAAGATAGAAAAAAATTGCAGAACACAAACTGGAAAAATGGGGAATCTTATCTCTAAAAAGAAAGATATTTTGGATAGGCTTCATTCACAAGAAGATTTACATCACACTCCATTGCATGCTTAAAGGGACTACTTTACCTCAATTATATATGAGAGAATGAGAGGATAAAAATTCCCATGATTAATGTGGGATAAATTGGACTAAGTTTATAAAATGCCACAGGCATGTAAAATACTACAACTTCCTAGGTGGTCACCCATCCCAATACTACTTTAGCCCGAACACGCTTAACTGTGGAGTTCTAATGGGATCTGATGCATTAACACTATGTTGTAGTCATGTACATAGGACCATTACATGATGTCTGTATTTAACGAATGAAGATGACATTACATTCCATTCCCCATCAAAAGGGTGAATGTCATCGTTTATCAAAACCACAGGCTCAAAATGGTGATTCAGTGGAAAAGGTGGATGGCCACCAAGATCCATCTGGATCATTCCTCCCCCCTTAGGAAGAAATGGTCCCCATTGCTTCAAGTTCCTTTGGGAGACGGAGATACTTCTTCTAAATATGAAGCTTGGTGTGCTTCTTTCCTTGTTGAAGAAGCTTTCCTGCTTAGCTTGTTGAAGGTTGTCATGAACTTGTTGTTGGAGGGGTTGAATCCATTCAACCAATCTAGCTACATAGTCTACCTGAGTGTGGGAGTAATATGTCTGTGAAGATGAAACATGAATAGTATGAAGGGTTATTTTATAACCTTTCTTGACTGGGTAGTGTGGAGGCACCCCCGTAGGTGCAACAAGAACATCTTGGTACTCTTCTACAATCATGTCGATCTGCTTCTGTTGGATAGAAAGGTATTGGGTTGAGGTTACAGTGGTTGGAGTGTCCTTTTGTTCACCTTCTGATTGGATTATGAAGAGGATAAACTTTGCAATATGAGAGATTACTTTGTGGCATTGTTTTGGTGGGGCAAGAGAGATTACTTTGTATGATGTTCATTTGATTACATGTAATTGTGATTTATACTATTTTTTGAAGGTCAAAATATCTTGTTCATTTATTTATCTATTTTCACCATTTGCACACATTCACTTTGATAGTTGGAACCATAGGGGAACCAAAGAATCCCCATCGTTCCAGATACTTGCAAATTCTACCTCTTATCCTAGGAGGAGTCCCTAGTAATACCAACTCATCGGCTCAACCATATCACACCCCTGTGAGTGATATTGTTTTGGGATAATATTTAATTGGTTCCATTTTGCTTGGGTAAAATACCCAAGGTCATCCATCTATTAGTTCTCCTTCACAAGGAGGCGGGGGACAAAATTCTTCTCAAGGAGGAAGTACAAACCCACTGAATCCCTCTCAAGAGACAGGTCCATTACCTACACACACAATGGCTGGAACTAATCCTCCGCCAAATATCCCTATGCCATACTTGGCATCTCTCAACATTCCTGATTTAACCAAACTCACAAATGATCTGATTTTGCATGACCCAACTTGGCCCAATATGCCTACAAAATTGCCTTCATATATTCCAAAGTTTGAAGGCAAACCAGGGGAAGATCCCGTCAACCATGTTATGACCTTCCACTTATGGTGCTCTTCAAACAAAATCATGTATGATTCCATCCACTTGAGGTTATTTCAAATAACTCTCACTGGTTCATCATCCAAATGGTATGTGGATGAAAAATCAGGGGTCCATGTGACCTTTGAATCACTGGCCAAGGAATTTTTGTCCTTTTTCCAATTACTAGTTCGTCATGATACTGGTTTAGAACTTCTCTCTAAGTTCAAACAAACCACTGCTACTCATATCACCGACCACATCCATGAATGGTATTGACGACGTAGTTTTTGTAAAGAAAAAACCACCAAAGAACAATGCCTCGATTGGTTTCTTAAATTGCTCATCTTTGTCATTTCCAAAGATGTAGCATCCACTTTTCCTCAGTCAGAAGAGGAAGCCATCAGTAAGGCCCAATAGTTTGACCTTATATATGCTCAATCATGTTACTTGTACACAGTATTTCCTGACGCAACCAGACCCATACCATTTGGCCAGGACAAACCTGGGATGTCCCAAGTTGTGGATGGGTTTATCTATTCTATGACACACTGCAACCCTTACGGCCACCCGTCACCCACTTATGGTGAAAATCATTATCTGCAACCATATGGAGGGATGTCTTATTACCCTCCCCCCACTCACCAACATTCATATCTTGTTGTTCCTCCTCAGTTGTTGGGGGGACCCACACGGGTACCTCAGATACATATGGTCTCTCAATCAAGTACGGGTCCACCCCCAACACCCACATATGAAACTAACAGTGGTTGAAGTACCTTAACTTCCTATACACCATATGGATTGTCTCTGCAAAAAAATCCATATTTTCCATTTCCTGGTCCTCCCCAACTGGTTTCTCCTCCACCAGGACAACCACATGTTATTGTTAACTTTATTAAGGCCTCTCCCATACAAAAGTTTCATGCTTTTGAACATTTGAATACGGAAAATACGGCCCATCAGACGAATAATTCCAAGAAGAAAGGGAAAAATCAAAACAATAACAATTTGGGACTAGGAGGAAATAACCCCAAACAAAACCGTCCTGCTGGGGGAAATCGGAATCAAGGAAACCAAAACCCCTAAGGGGGAAACAATAACAATCAACCATGACAAGGGAATAACAATAACCTCTGAACTAACTTCCCTTGTGATCTCTGTGGTGAGTATGGATATTATACTCACCACTTCCCCCAAATTTTTTATTACAAATGGATGAAAGCATCCATGAACACATAACATCCTATGACACCACCTACCCCCCAACAGGCCCCACAACATTTTTTGCAACCACTAGCTCTGACTATTTTGCAAAACCTCATTCCACACCAAGGTGTTATGAATACCCAACATGAGGTAAACTCTGCTCCACCACAAATGGGGAAATATCAAAACACAGGTCCCAGTCAACCTAGCAATCTGACCGATCACAATATCCTCCTTACCAGCGAAGAAGATATTATTATGCAAACACACAACTGTCAATATGGCCTACCTCTTGACTTTACCTCAACCACCTCAGAAACAACTCCAGCTACAACAGGACAACCTTTGATGATTCCCCTCCCTAACAATGAATCAAACCCTCGTATACCCTGCATGCCTTTATCACGTAATGTACATAACCCTCATGCTAGGGTAGCCCATAATTATAGTCTAGTCAATGACTTAACATAGTCTCCTACAACCATGCCTGTATTAGAGGTCCTCAAAACCTATCCATCTCAGCGCAAATCCTTTATTTCCGCCTTGGGGACAGTTGACCCAACTGACACTTGACTCATCACCTTTGATCTAGATAGTGGAGAACCACTCCTCCCTACCCTGATAGCTATTTAGGTACCAGTTAAGATCCAAAAAATCATAGTTCATCGGTGCATCATCGATGAAGGTGAATCCACATGCATCATTGATCCGGATTATTTTCGGCACGAAATGAGAGCGGAGATATAATAAAGAAATGCACAGAGATATTGCAGATATTCAATAATATAACAGAAATGTATCAAAGATGCAACCACAAACATAGATATACAGTAATGCACGATTTCTATTAATCTAATAAATGTACAGAGACTGTAAAAATACAGAGTGAAAGACTCGCTAGAATGGTGGCAGCTTATCTCTGAGAAGAGATGTGACGGCTACTCGCATTCGCAAGAAGATGATTACAATGAGGCTCTAGAGGCCTTTTTACAATAA
This sequence comes from Picea engelmannii, assembly GCA_009831015.1. Lineage (NCBI taxonomy): Eukaryota > Viridiplantae > Streptophyta > Pinopsida > Pinales > Pinaceae > Picea > Picea engelmannii. Next base: position 248,423 of record ML779426.1, read on the forward strand.
ANNNNAATGCCAAAAGTCCTAGACATCCAAAAACCTAACCCTAGGAGATGAAGCGCCAAAAGTCATGTGGGCCCCGTTTGGGTAAGTGAGTACATCAACTTCCCGGGGTCGTAACTTTTGCATACGATCTCCATTTTAGGCGTGTGATAGCTCGTTGGAAAGGTATTTTTGAGGAGATTCATTTTGGGGGCTCAATCATGCATTCGGATATCATTGAGAACCTTTATCTCGAAAAACCTTCATTTGGACCCTCAAAATGGCCCCGGAAGTTAAAACCTGCTAAAAATAGTAAATTGCCAAAATGGCCAGAAAACTATTTTGAGCCATTTGGAAATGGTGGGTGGCCACCAATATCCACCTGGATCAATCATGTCCAAATTAGTATGGAAAAAAATTGGCTCACTTGAGTTAATACCATCTGCGATCACCCTAAGAGCTTATGATGGTCGCCCATCATCCCTTGAAGGGCTCTTCCAAAATGTCCCTATAGAACTTGGGGGGAAAACCATTCTGATCGACATTGAATTTATCGATGCCCCACTTGATTACAATATATTGTTCGGACGTAGCTACATGTATGCTATGAAGTCGTAGCCTCTTCTTTGTTTCGTGTGATGATGTTCCCCCACAATGGGAAAATCGTCACCATTGATAACATCCTCCCTCTTCTCTGCACTAGCTCGGATGATTTTTCAGTCATCGATAATGGTCCTATAATATTCAAGGACCCATACTTGATGGGGGCCTATCATGGAGCACCACCTCTCCTACATCCTTCTATTTCAGCACAAGTGTGTGTAATGTATTCTAATGGAAAAGATATTGGAGATAATAATCCTCTCACAGAGGCCCCTCCCCACATCGAAATTCCACCAGTCTAAGAAATGTTACCTCAGGATTTACATGAGAATCCCATTGCACCACTTTTCCTATATTCCCCCCCCCCCCTCCAATGGAAAATCCCGGTTTGGGAGACAGTCCCCCAAGCCATTACCCAAATTCCCTTTTTTTACCCGCCATCTGAAGTCTAAGCATTCCAGGTAGTTTCTACTCTCACTCTTTTAAACATGGTTCTCACCATCCCTGTTTGGTATCTTCATCCACCCGCTATGGTTCCTACATCATCTCTCCCTCCTGAAACAGAGGGATTATCGATGCAGATCCTAGTACAGGCTCCTGCCACACTACCCCCACCCCCAACTAGCGGCAACACAACCACCACTAGGGGAGAACGAAGGAAGCATGAGCCCATAGCTCCGCTCCCTCCCCAAGCTCAACCTCCTTGCGCACTATGAAAAAGAGAAGGATGTCCCATTAACATATGTCTGACTCTTCTCAAGTTACACAAACTTATCCAACTCCCCAAAGCAACCCCATTTCTTTCCACTCCACCAAGTACATCCACTGCTACTACGAATTCCTCCACCACACGCAAGAAAGGGTTACAAACTAATTTTGCTTGTGCCATATGCTCAAAATATGGCCATTACACTCATCATTTCCCAGCTCTAACTCAATTCTTCCAAACATTAGCCGCAATACGCCACACATCTCGGCTAGAGCCCTCTCAGTCACTCCCCATGGAGGATCACATTAATGACATTTGTTATATTTCATCGTCATTCCTCGAGTGAACGAGATACCATCCACAATATCATGAAATTTGGTTTATGTCCAGTGAGCCATCACACTGGGTACACGATATCCCTTATACGTCCTCACCACTTGAGGACAATAACACTTACCCATTGAAAATTTCCCCTGCCACTTTCCAGGATCCCCTATATTCTCGCATTTTCCACTACAATGAAGATATATTGGAAGAAATCACTACCCCTGAGTTCCCATAGAATGCACTCCATCATCGAGCACTTTTTATTTCACCAGAGGCCTTTCACCCTCCTACCCAAGCCTCCCTGTGCGCAATCAAAACCAAGGATTTTATTCCTTCGGGGTAGATTGACTGGTTGAAAAACCCTATCCCTTCCCCCGATGCTTTTGAAGGAGGAAACATGGCCAACATCTCCCCCACTTTCAAAATTGACATTTCCATCAAACCTGGCATCATAGAAGAAATCACCATTGGCGACGCATGCTCCCCTGAAGAAATCACTGCTTATAAAGCTCTTTTTCAGGAATACTGGGAAATTTTTTCCTGGTCATATATGGAGATTCCTGGCCTCGATCCTTCTATAGTTGAACATCGGATTGACACCTAGATGGATATCGCCCCCATTCGTCAAAAGCAATGCCCCCTCCACCCATACAAAGTTGCAGCTATCAAAGACGAAATTGATAAGTTACACATTGTTGGGTTCATTTACCCCATTGCATACACTTCATGGGTCTCCAACCCCGTCCCTGTTAACAAAAAATAGGGAACTATTCATGTTTGCACCAAGTTTCGCGACCTCAACCACGCTTGTCCCAAAGAAAACTTCCCAACCTCTTTCATCGACCAAATCATCGATGATTGTGTTGTCCATGAAGAACTATCCTTTATTGATGGGTTCTCCGGCTATAATCAAATTCAAATCCATCTAGCAGATCAATACAAAACCTCTTTTACAACCCCTTGGGGTACCTTTACTTATAACATCATGCCTTTTGGACTAAAAAACATCAGTGCTACATTTCAACGAGCCATGACATATGTTTTTCATGATCTTTCTCGCATCATCCTTGCTTATTTGGACGACCTCACAACTTGGTCCAAAAAGTGAACCCAACATTTAGACGAATTACACATCGTTTTCCAACGATGTTGCCAATATAATATCCACTTGAACCCCCTCAAGTGCGTCTTTTGCATCACTTCTGGATGCCTCCACAGGTTCATCGTCTCCCAACATAGCATCACTCTGGATGCCCTCAAGGTCCAAGCTATCACACAAATTCCACCACCTAGGAATTTACGCTAATTGTAGAGCCTACAAGGAAAATCCAACTTGTTATGTTGCTTTGTCCCAGACTACGCCACTTGCACACATGGTTTTCTCCGCCTACTGCGACATGATATCCCATTTCGATGGGATGAACATGCTCAGACGATTTTTACATTTTAAAATCCACCCTATCCAATGCCCCTTTGATTAGTCCCCTAGACTATGATCACGATTACATCCTCTACTTATCAACCTCTATTGTGTTAGTCACAAGAGTCCTTGTCCAATTAGGGGATGATGTGCATGAACATGTGATTTAATACATTAGTAAAAACCTTCCAGGGCCACCCTTGAAGTATAATCATGATGAGAAACTAGCATTAGAAGTTGTCTTTGCAGTCCAAAAATTGTGACATTACATTTTACTGTGAACTACCAAGGTCGTAGCAGATTCCAACCCCATGTAGTACTTGCTTAGTCGATGACAGATTAATGGAAATTTTTCCTGATGGATTGTTGTCCTCTAGGAATATGATCTAGAGATCTCTACTCCCAAAAGCAAGAAATCTCTCATCCTATCCGAACTAATTACGACTTTTCCCTTAGAGTCCAAAGCTTCCCCCATCAATGAGGTTTTCCTTGATGAAAATCTCTTCTTCATCCCCTCCAATGAACCTTGGTACGGAGACCTCCTCGTCTACCTTCACACATAAAATTTTGGGTCTCATCTCTCTCGAGATGATCGTAGATGAATTCTCCATCATGATCCCTGATACCTCCTTATCATATAAATTCTCTATAGACGTGGGGTCGATACCTTCCTTCGACGATGTCTTACCATTGATGAAGCCGAAAGAGTCTTGAATGATTTCCATAGTGGCACTTGCGGTGGTCACCTCTCAGGTATGTCCACCACCCAAAAAATCATTTCAGCAGGTTATTTTTGGCCCACTTTGTTTCATGACTACATCCACGTTGTTAAGCGATATGACAAATTCCAGCTTTATGCAAACAAAGGATGAGCTCCACCCACTCTTCTACACCCAGTCATCATAATCGTCCCCTTCTGTAAATGGGGAATAGACTTCATGACTTTCCATCCTCCATTCAGTAATGGACACAAGTACATTGTCGTGGCAGTGGATTACTTTACCAAATGGATCAAATCCATGCCCACATTTAATAACACTGCTGACACAACAACGCGTTTTTTCTTCAACCATGTCATTACCCAGCTCGGAGTCCCACAACAGTTAGTTTCCTATCATGGGAAACATTTTGAGAACAAGATGTTTGTGGAACTCTCCTCAAAATTAGGATTCACCCATGAGTTTTCCTCCCCATAGTACCCTCAATCCAACGAACAGGTAAGGTTGTCAATAAAGTCCTTAAAACCATTCTACAACGTACAGTCAACAAGCATAAGACCAAATGGCATCATATGTTGTTTTTCGTGTTATGGGATTATCGCACGACAGTCAAAACTGCCACCGGTTTAACACCATTTCACTTCGCCCATGGGATCGAAGCCACCCTCCCTATCGAGTGTGAAATCCCCATGTTACGGACTATCATAGAGCTTTTACCTGACACTGCTCCAATGGATCAATGCCTACTGACCTTAGAGTCACTTGATGAAGACTATTGATCTTCATTACAACACAATGAGGCAGCCAAAAAATGGTCCAAAGCCACCTTCAACCGCCATGTAAACCTTCGCTCATTCAATTAAGGTGATCTTGTGTTAGCCTATGATATCGCCCATGACACTCTAGGCCATGGGAAATTCGAATCATTATGGCATGGCCCCTTCATCATCTAACATTGCCTCACTAAAGGATCCTACATCTTGGCCTCCCCAGAAGGCTACATTCTCAAAGAACCCATCAATGGGTTGTACTTAAAGAATTTTTACGCCTAAGCATAGCCCCCCTACCTTAGGTTTCTCTTTGTACACATTTTTATAGTTTTTGTTCTTCTTTACCACCACCACTCCTCATGTCTGATCTATCACCCATGTTATTGACAGATGCATCATCCATCAACCTACCACATCAGTTACGCTGATGGTGCCAACCGCTGGACCCAGAATCTCGTTTTGGCCGCTTGGGTCATCTATACCCCCTCACAGATCCTACTCCATTCCAGTGGCATATGTTTGGGCTCAACCACCAATAACCAAGCTGAATATGATTTCGTCATTGGTCTCCTCGCCGAGGTCAGTCACCACCACATTCATCACCTCTTTCGCACATACCTGCAAGTTAGACTTCTATCTCGCACCTTTGATTCCATCACATTTACACATATTCCAAGAAAACTCAATCAAGTAGAAGATGACAAGGATAACCTAGTATTAGATTGACATTTATCACATTCAACATCATATACATAAAATCATATACATGTGAAAACACATAGCAATAGACATCATACATCATAAAAACACAAACCATAAAGATGCAAATGATAAAAATATATCCATCATATATATATCATCGAAGTCATCAAATGTTTTACAAAAACTAGATATACAATTTCCCGTAGGCTCATGAGTCCCATCACCCCTATGAGTAAAAAAATGGCTATCCAATACTCTATACAAAATTGGGCCCATAAACCCATATACATACAAAACTGGCACTCAAGGTGCCCCCAGATCTCCCCCCTAGATCCTCTGTCAGTCAGAGGTGCCCCACCAGCTGGGGGCCCTCCATCTCTAGGAGGAAGCTAACCATCCATCGCTTCCCCCACCACCGTTTCTTTGTGGATCAATGTCCACCACTCTGCTGGTACCCCCACACACTGGTCTAGGACCTCCTCGTCTTGGATGTGGGCCTATATGCCCCCAGTCACACCCTGCAGGACCCACTTGAACCATCTATGTAGATCCTCTAAAGTGGCCACAACATCCCCCTGTGGCTCTCTGGCTGGTCCAACACCAGCGTCATCTCACCAATGCCTCTGTCCAACCATCGGCTCTGCAGGCTCCTATCGATCCAACTCCCTGATAACCTCTGCCTCTCGTCCCCAAAGTCCAACATCTGCAAAACAACACCATATATAATGTCAACATCCATATACATGTCTGATAAATACTATCTATCAAAATCAAAAAACATAAACAAATACAAAACGTACCTCTTTGGTCCTAGTCCTCCCCAAGAGGTAGCACCATGTATCAATACTGTTGGTAATCCATACCCTCATATGGATATCGCAAGATCACATGTGAAATATGACGCCACACTCGTGCAACCTTGGAAATGAAATAATGGCCACCCTCCCCTCCTCCATGTTGGGCCGACATGTGTGCCCAGCACATCAATCATGTCTCTCATTGCCCTGTTGTCTCTAGTAAAATCCTCGGGCACAATAGGGCACCATGGTCATGATGCACTCGCTCAACAAGTCATCGATGGCCTCAATACATATGACCGAACATGACATAGGGTTCGAACCAGTATAGTGTTGAGCCGCCATGGTCTCCACCCGATCCTCCTCTGGGAGATGGGGATCAACGACTAGGGCCATCCCACAAAATGGGAGTCCGGTCAAAAAATACATGTCCTCTATCACAGAGAACATGATATGCTCCCCCCTCATAATGAATCACTACAAATCAGTGCTCCACTTCCTAATAAGAAACTGGAGGAGGTACTTCTGCAACCGTATAAGGGGGAATTCAAAAAACTTGAGCAACCCTTAGGCTGCCAAGTGTCTACATATGCCTGACTGCACCCTCGCAGCCTCTCATAATCGGTCTCAATCCCACTCTCGCCAATGGACTGGCATCATGATATAAAATGTGTTTATCACCTACATCCACCCAAGAAAAGCTGATCAACCACATCATTCATCAAAAATCACAAAACATCCAAAAAACTGTATCCCTAATTCTGCACACAGTGCATGACTTTTCCCAACCAGTTGCACATCAATGCGTGACTTTTCTTCCCACAGCTACACATTAATGCACAACTTTCATTCCCACAACCGCACATGGGTGCACATTTGTCGGTCATATAGGCATGTATCCCATGCATGCATGTCTCTCCTACCTATGTGCCCACATGCGTGGTTGTGTCAAGCCCAACCGCACATTATATGAACATTTCCTCACCACAGCCGTGCACTCCTCAGTGCGCGACTGTGAAGGAAAAACCCGCACATGATGTGTAGGAAACTGAGTCTTACCAACGCACACGTGCGCAGGTACTCCCCATTTTCCCTTTCATTTGTGGGCCCCTACCATTCAAAACCCATGAACATCCCTTCGTACAACCCCTACCTACAATCTATCAAACTCACAATGTGCAGGCTGATAGGACCACTAACCTGTCCCTCGTTGCTCTCGGATCGGTAGCCTCACGCTCCTGTAATCTCAAAATATCCTCACATCTCTATCATCAGCTCAACAATAGTGACAGGTACAAGTGAGGTGGCATTGTAGGCCCATCATCCATATATAGACCCTTTTTCCCAAATTCCACACTTTGTTACAGGATCCTAGAGCCTATGTTTTTTGATCCATTCTCATCCAAGAGATCCTGATCCATCCATCTACACATTCACATTCCCCGGTTTATCATCTACACTTTTCCCTGGAGGATCACTTTTCTCATGCCATGTTCAAGTACGCATGCTCACTTTCAGTTTTATCAAATAGTTGTTATATTTTCTTTATCATCAGATATTGTTCACGTCAAGTATTTGGTTTTCATTTGTGCAAGTACTCATTCAGCAAGATGACATCCTGTTCAGGTATATGTACAACACTGGCATGTAGTTACTCCCTATGTTACTAATTGCATATCCTAGTCACACCCTCTGACATTTACCTTTAGGGTCCCTACATTCGGCTCTGTTGTATCTGTAACATCCCCGACCTCACACTAGTCAGGCATGCCACTCCTCAGATGCTTTACTTAGCTCTGAAACCGTCTTTGTAACATTCCCAGCCTACAAAGGGCTAGGCTACACGAGGGAACACTTTCGTTCTCTCGTTGTGGAACATACTGTAACATACCCAGTATTCAACTGAGCTATGCCACATAAATTTTCTCTTCAAACTGAATGAAATTATAGCATATACATACAACACTCTTGTAGAATATTTACATATAACGTAAACAAACAATTATGTTCTATAAATATACAATTTCATACTAAAATAACAGTAAACAAAGACATGCAGCATATACCGGGAAATACCCATAAACATACAGATAGTTATAATCACACATATGATAAACTGTAACATAAGCACGTAAATAACAATGCAACATGTAAATTTATCACATGATTGGTACTTATTATGGAAATATTGTCACCAACTGCGTACAGACCGTCCATGAACCTCCCAACCATAGACTACACTGTTCATCACTCTCAATAGTGAGTCACCCCTGAGATGGGACTAAACTCCACCCAAGTAAAGGGATTCCTAACCAGGATAAAGGCTCATAGACAACAGGAAGACTCTGTCTTAGGTGCTCACTCAATTAACAACCTACGACCTCTCATTCCCCACATGCATGTCCCACCCAAGGAAGTGTGCCCCTTCTCTGCTCAAAAGTCCCTCGGATGCCTCATTTCCCTTCCAGAGCTTCAGCAACAGGCCAGACAGGAAGTCTTAGAGCACTGTAGCTGTAGTTTAGCACCTTCAGGAAATCAATTCCCAACAATTCTCTCGCTCAGAGAATTTCTCACGGGCCTGACAACCCGCCTCTTCAATTTACCACGGGTTTGACAACCCGCTTCTTCAATCCTGCTCCCAAGATAACCAGGTACACCAACAAGAAATGGTTATGGAAATAGGCTCAGATAATGTGAAGTGAATGTCCGAAGGATAACTGACTGCATGAGTGAAAATGGTCATGGAATCATTGACTAGATGACTGAATGATGGAAGGAATCATGGGCAAGATGATTGTAAAAATGATGGTGAAGGCGATCGTAAGGATGATTGTAAGTCCTCATGATCTGTATGCATGTCCCCAACTTGACACTTGTCATGTTGGAAGCTACTTTGGTCCACTTGTCCCCAACTTTAGAACTTAGGATAAAATAATTATCAATACTTTATGTTTTAAGAAATATTAATATAATATTCCTTTTTGGCTTAATCTCTCTAGCTTATCCCTTTCCTTAACTTTTGGCCATCCCTTTCCCTAACTGGTGAAGTTTAGTCCCCCATCTCTTTTATCGTGGTCGGTCTGTGGACAATGATGTATTTTATATTAATCGTGAGACATACAAAATAGGCACACTGGCCTAATTCCAAAACATAAGCATCCCAACTTATAATAATTGGCTCACCAGCCTATAACACATATCATATACATGAGGTTCGCTGACCTCCATACTGCACGCACTTTAGTTACTGCACACAATATCTGAGTATGTGCACACTACATCATTTTACTGCGTGAAAGGTGCATTACAAAAATGATGTCAAAACAGCTCACCAACTTAAGTACACTTACATTACCTTTACAATTGGGTTTGTTCGATGGATATTACAATCCCCTCCCCTTATTTATGCACTCTCCTCAGTGCATCATATACCCATATACAACAAAATTTTCAAAAATCCTCAAAAAGATGCGGGTATTCTATTCACATTACATCCTCATGCTCCCAAGTAGCGTCCTCAGGACCGTACCAGGTCCATTGGACCTTTATAAGCCCTATGGCTCGATTCCGAAGCTGCTTGATTTTTCGGTCCATAATGCACACCGAATGCACTTGAAAAGCGCCTTCTTGCTCCACCTAAATCACATTCCAAACAATAACATGATTAGCATCGATTATATATTTCTTTAGCAATGATACATGGAATACATTATGAACAGACATAGATGCAGTGCAGTCATATAAGCAACTGGACCAATCCTCTCTAGGATTTCAAATGGCCCACAAAATTTGGCTGCCAACTTGGCGCAGCTTCCCAACTTCAGGGAACTCCTATTAGCTTTCACCTTCAGGAAAAAATGATCACCCACTTTGAACTCTCTATGGGTTCTGTTCTTATCGGCATAACTTTTCTTCCTATCTTGGGCAGCTTTTAAATTCTTCTTAATTTTTATCATTTGGTCCTCCATCTCTTTGAGAAACTTTGGCCCAACTACTGTCCTATCGGCTGGATTATCCCAGCTCACTGGAGTATTTCACTTTCTTTCATAAAGTTCTTCAAATGGGCTCATCCTCAATGATGCCTGACACCCATTGTTGTAAGAAAATTATAACAAATGTAGGTACTCTTCCCATTTCGACGGTTTGTCCATCACATACATTCTTAGTATGTCTTCTATCACTCTATTCACCCTCTCTATCTGTCCATCAGACTCAAGATGATAAGTTGTACTAAAGTTTAGATTCATTATGAATCCTTTGAATAATATTTTCCATAAATTCGAGGTGAATTTTGGGTCTCTATCGGACAAAATTGTTTTAGGAATTCCATGCAATCGTGCCACTTCCTTCATGAAAATATCAGCAACATCTACTACCTTGTGAGTAGTTTTCAGTGGAATAAAATGGGCAGTTTTTGTAAGCTTGTCCACCACTACCATGATCGAATCATGCAGCTTTCCTGCTCTGGGCAATCTCGTAATAAAATCCATTGTCACTACTTCCCACTTCCATTTAGGAATGGGCAAAGGTTGCAGCAACCCTGTTGGGTGCCTATGCTCAGCTTTAACTTTCTGGCATTCCATACATCTAGCGATGTATTCATCGATCTCTCTCTTCATACCTGGCCAAAATTAATGGCTCTTGATCGCTGCCATGGTTTTTGGATATCCAGGGTGCCCTGCATAAGGGAGATTATTCATTTCATGCAAAATCATAAGTTTCAAGTCTTGAACATTTGGAACAAAAATTCTATTCTTTTGCAACAGTACTCCATCTATTCCCAAATTATAATTATCCACCTTTTTTGGTATCTTACCCTGTTGTAGATTTGCTACCAATTCTCTGTATTGCATATCTGCATTTGCAGCCTCCAGAATTTTGCTTTTAATATCAGTCTGATACATGCTAATGGATGTAGCATGTATTTTGTGCACCCTCCGACTGAGTGCATCAACCACTTTATTCTCTTTCCCCTTGATATGCTTTATATCGAACTCATATTCACTTAGAAATTCTAACCATCTGCTTTGCCTAGCATTTAGATTTGGCTGATCAAATAAATATTTCAGACCATTGTGGTCTGTTCATAGCTCAAACCTCTTCTCCATGAGGTAGTTTCTCCATTTCCTCAAGGCATGCACTATGGTTGCCAACTCCAAATCATGAGTGGCATAGTTTCTTTCATGCTCCTTCAACTTCCTTGATTCATAACATATGGAAAACCCATTTTGACTGAGGACTCCACCAAGTCCTTCATTACATGCATCTGTGCATACAATGAAGTCTTCATTTGGGTATGCAATCCTTAATATTGGAGCACTTGTCAATAATTGTTTCAAGTGTTGTAAACTCTTTTGGCAATCCAGTGTCCACTGAAATTTGACCCCCTTTCTTTGCAAGGAAATGATTGGGTGTGAAATATTTGAGAATCCTTCAATAAATCTTCTGTAGTAGCCTACAAGATCCATGAATGATCTCACCTCTGTCACATTCTTTGGCGCTAACCATTCTCTAATGGCTTCTATCTTCTCAAGATCCATTGCTATCAAATCCTTTGAAATGATATGCCCTAAATAATGAATTTTTTTCTGATAAAATGAGCACTTGCTCAATTTGGCATACAATTGATTCTCCCTTAATACTTGCAACACCATCCTTTAATTATGTTGATTCTCTTTCTCTGACTTAGAATATATAATAATTTCATCCAAAAATACAATGACAAACTTGTCTAAATATTCTCGGAAAACGCCATTTATTAAGCACATGAAAACAGCTGGTGCATTTGACAACCCAAATGGCACCACTGTGAACTCATAATGACCATACCTTGTCCTGAAGGCAGTCTTGCTGATATATTCTTCTTTAATCCTTATCTTATGGTATCCTGATCTGAGATCTATCTTTGAAAATATATTTACATCCTTCAATTGATCAGAGAGATCATCAATCCTTGGCAGAGGTTACTTGTTCTTAATAGTCACTGTATTCAACTGTCTGAAGTCAATGCACAATCTTAATGTTCCATCTTTATTTTTCACAATCAAGACTGGGCCACACCAAGGTGACACACTTGGGATTATATACCCCTTCTAAAGAAGTTCTTCAAGCTGCATTTGCAACTCCTTCAATTCTGGTGTACTCATTCTGTAAGGAGTCTTTGACACTGGAGTTTCTCCAGGCATTAGATTTATAGAGAAATCAATGTATCTTTTTGGGGGTAGTCCTGGTACTTCTTTGAACACATCTTCAAATTATTCCAGGACTGCATAATCTTCCAAATTTGGCACCTTATCTTTAGGTGTCTCTTCTATATGAGCTGCAAATATTTGACATCCTTTTCTGTAACATTTCTTCAGCTGCAATGCTGAAATTTCTCTCATGGTTACTACTCTGGGAATTCCCTGCATTTTCCTTAGTTTCCCTTCCTCATCCAAGAAATTAAATTATTTGTTATGACAATCCAAGAGAACATGATGTTGGTCCAACTAATCCATCCCAATTAGACAGTCATAGGAACCTAAAGGCTAGATGTTCAAATATGCCTTGGTGTTCAATCCATTCATGTCCATGAGGCATGACTTAACCATCTCATTAAATTTTATTTTGGCTCCTATAGCCAACTATACTAACCAGGATTTCCCATGCATTCTTCTTGGCAAATGCAAACTTTCCACCATCTTTGGCTCTATATAACTATGACTAGCTCCTGAATCAATTAAAATAACAATGGTTTGGTTGTTGATCATACCTTCCACTTCAATAATGTGGGACTGATACTCTGCTTGCTTGTTGTCTAGGGATGCATAGATCCTTGGCACATATATGCCCATGTCCTCCACTATTTTAGCTTGTTGTACATTGTGAACAACCCTTCCTTTTTCACTTCTGTGAGGACAATCTTTGAGCCTATGATCTCCTTTACAACCCCAACATTGAAAAGGTGGTTGTCTTGGCCCTTGACTCCCTATGTCAATCATTCTAGGTTCTTTAGGCATTTTCTATCCCTGTGGATTATTTCTAAAGAATGGTGGCTTAGATCCCTTCTTCCTCTGATCCATATTGAATTTCTTTTTGTCTTCCCAAGCCTTTTGGAAAGCTAGCCTTTCTTTCTACTAATCATATAGGAATTTAGCTCGCCTTATGGTCTCTTACAATGTCTTGGGTTCATCATACTATATTTTGTCATTGATGAATGATGGAAATCCACTCAAATACCTTTGAATTTTGACTGTCTCATCCTTGATGAATAAGACATATTTCAACAGTTCTAGAAACCTTCTCTCATATTCATCTATGGTCATACTTCCAATCTTGAGTTCAAAGAACTCTTTAATTTTCTTGTCATAGTATCTCTTAGTCAATTATTTCTTCTCAAAATACTTCTTGAATTCCCTCCAAGTAACACTTTTCTGTTTAATGTGTTGCACCTGCACAAGTTGATCCCACCACATGGAGGCCTTTCCCTTGAGTTGATAGATAGCAATTCTACCTCCTGCATGAGAAGAATAGTTATGCAATTGAAAATACTTTATCATGCCCAACAACCATGTTTATGCATCTTCATCCTTATTGTGCTCACCATCAAATGTAGGAGGTTTGATTTTGTTCATTTCTCCTCATAGCTCATCCGCCCCTGACCTATTATGCCTTCTAACAGGGGATGGACTTGAGATTCTTCCCATTCTCTTATTAGAATGCCTTAGGGAATGATGGTGGTGTCTGCTAACACTTCTTTCTTTTCTTTTCTCATCTGAAGGCTTGTGACTTCCATATTTGTTTGAGCCACTCTCCTTAACCAATTTCTTTTCTATTTTGTTCAAGCCCTCCAATAACTTCATGTTGAAGTCATCCTACTGCTCCTTGGCTCTCATAAGCCTTTCATTATCAGCTTTATGGCTTTGGACATCCTTCTGTAATTTTTTAATGGTCTCTGCCAAATTCATGTTTTTATTCCTTTCTTCTCCATGTCCATTGGATTTTGTTTCTTCAATACCCAAATGGACATCCATCCCTCTGCTCTCATCTTGCTAACTATAATTCTCCTATGCATCTTCCATTCCTATGGAATCTGCATTGATCTAATCTAATCTAGTTGTTGTTAATTATGCAAAACGTGCAGCCATTGAACTTATCAAGCTAACAATTCAACAATTCATGAAAAATATGAACCATTTTGGTTCAATATATACATCAGAATTATCTCTCCTGATTTCCTGGTGTTATCACCATGAAAATTCTAGATAAGACCCAAGTCTTGAGAACATAGACGTGCGACGCCTTCAGAGATACATCTGGGCAAAAGGTGGTTTGCCAAAACCACTTTCGCCAATACACGGTATCACGTGTTTCAATATATCAAAACCACCACTCATGGAACAGGCGACGGCTAGTCAGATCACCCCGTTTTAGTCGTTCGGTACTTCACAATTGTATGACGTCAGCTGAACGTCGCCATATAACAAACTCAAAAGATAATCATTTGAAATGGATTAGCCGAGCATGGAAACCCAACGCACTTGTACGTAGTCTATCTGTGCTTCATAATTGGGATTCTATAACTACCAATCCTCAAGTATGGAGGCATCGGCTTATCCGCAAATGTAGTAATATCCAAATTGCTCGACTTTCTTCTCTCTGTAAAATCATTTTAGTATCAACAAACTAAGGTACATGGACAAGGCTAAATCTAGTGAGACTGGTTATTCGGGCAACATGCTAGACTTTCCTGTGAATAAGGAGGAAAGGGTACTTGCTCACATTTTAGCGACTAAATTCCACATAGAGTCGGCTATAGAATCGCAGTTGGAAGTCATGTTGAATCCCACTATGAAATATTTAGTCATCAACAGGCTAGCTACTAAGAAGAAAAGGAGAAAGTGACAGAATAAGGAAACCACAGATGAAATGACCGAAAGTGTTGGAGAGAATCAATCGGTTTGGTTAGATTCTTTAAAGGAGGAGATTGCTAAGATGAAATGAGTCCTCAACTAAATTTAAGTATATTTCAATGAATTTTGGATAGCTGGTAGCAGAGGTAAGGGGCTCCAAAGATGATAGGCCTATTCATAAACAGTCCCTTTACAATATGATAATTGTTATCATTCCCTTTTTGTAATTTTGGGATTAATACGATTATATAAATGCAAAAGCAGACTTTGGACTGTTTATTACAAGATTCTAAATGGTGGTTTTATGAGTCTTGTTTTCTTTCATAGTATGTTTTTCTTGTAAGCTTATATTTAACTTCCATCTATCTGAATCAGAGGAATATAAAACTCAGAATTCATCCCTGAAATGCTCTCGGATTAGAAATTTAGGCTATATTTATTTCTTCTCAAACCAACTCTGAATTCATTTTAAATAATGCTCTGATGCGGTTGTGTGTTTCTTTTTCCTCTAATACCATGAAAATTTTCTATTAAACTCAGACTCATCGCCTTCCACACGACTTCGCGCACAAAAAAATTCAACCTTTACACCCATATTTATCATGCACAACAACACCACAAGGTAAATCGTGCTTCTGCACACCTATATCCACTATGCATTTCTTCTCCATCGTGCCAATAACTTGCGCGCACTACTTTTGCGTTGTGCGCCAATATCCACTGCACACAGTTTTGGTATCGCGCACTGATATTCCACATATATTTTTCACTATGCATTGCACCATGCCAAAGTTCAATATGCCTCACCGTGCACAATAATCTACGCACACCATTGAATACATTGTCGCGAGACAATTTATACTCATACTATGCACGCACCAACCAACTCTTATGTGTTTTGCAATGCTGCGCACACCACATGCACATTACTATGTGTGTGCTCACCATGCAAATTTTAAATTCAGCACGCGCATCCGTACACAATATTGTTTCGCGCGGCGCCACAATTTACCGCACACACCTGCACGCCAACATTTTCCACGTGGTGCCAAAATTCTCCATGGACGCTCTGTGACTTGAAAATTTGGCCACTTCGAAATTAATCTTTTGTGAATATTCGCTTCAAATGAATCTTTCTGGCCCATCCAAGCTCATTTTTGGAACTAAAGCTCTGATACCATACTGTAACATCCTCGGCCTCACACCGGTCGGGCATGCCACTCCTCAGACACTTTACTTAGCTCTGAAACTGTATTTGTAACATTCCCAGCCTACAAAGGGCCAGTCTACAAGAGGGAACACTTTCATTCTCTCACTGCGGAACATACTGTAACATACCCAGTATTCAACTGAGCTATGCCACATAAATTTTCTCTTCAAACTGCATGCAATTATAACATATACTTACAACACTCTTGTTGAATTTTTACATATAACGTAAACAAACAATTACATTCTATAAATATAGGATTTCATACTGAAATAACAGTAAACACAGACATGCAACATATACTGGGAAATACCCATAAACATATAGACAATTATAATCACACATATGATAAAATGTAACATAAGCACGTAAATAACAATGCATCATGTAAATTTATCACTCGATTGGTACTTATCTTGGAAATATTGTCACCAACTGTGTACAGACTGTCCACGAACCTCCCAACCTTAGACTACATTGTTCATCACTCTCAATGGTGAGTCACCCCTGAGCTGGGACTAAACTCCACCCAGGTAAAGGGATTCCTAACCAAGCTAAAGGCTCATAGACAACAGGAAGACTCCATCTCAGGTGCTCACTCAACTAACAACCTACAACCTCTCATTCCCCACATGCCTGTCCCACCCAAGGAAGTGTGCCCCTTCTCTTCTCAACAGTCCCTTAGCTGCCCCACTTCCCTTCTAGGGCTTCAGCAATAGGCCGGACATGAAGTCTTAGAGCACTGTAGATGTAGTTTAGCACCTTCAGGAAATCAATTCCCAACAATTCTCTCACTCGGAGAATTTCTCACGGGCCTGACAACCCGCCTCTTCAATTTCCCACCGGCCTGACAACCTGATTCTTCAATCCCGCTCCTAAGATAACCAAGTAAACCAACATGAAATGGTTATGGAAACGGGCTCAGATACTGTGAAATGAATGTCCGAAGGATAACTAACTGCGTGAGTGAAAATGGTCATGGAATCATTGACTAGATGACTGAATGATGGAAGGAATCATGGGGGATATGATCGTAAGAATGATGGTGAAGGTGATCGTAAGTCCCCACGATATGTATGCATGTCCCCAACTTGACACTTGTCATGTTGGAAGCTACGTTGGTCCACTTGTCCCCAACTTTAGAACTTAGGATAAAATAATTATCCATACTTTATGTTTTAAGAAATATTAATATAATATTCATTTTTGGCCTAAGCTCTCTAGCTTATCCCTTTCCTTAACTTTTGGCTCTCCCTTTCCCTAACTAGTGAATTTTAGTCCCCCGTCTCTTTTATCATGGTCGGTCTATGTGCAACGATGTATTTTTATTAATCATGAGACATATACAAAATAGGCGCACTGGCCTTTAACATCTAGGCGCACTGGCCTAATTCCAAAACATAAGCATCGCAGCTTATAATAACTGGCTCACCAGCCTATAAAACATATCATATACATGAGGTTCATTGACCTCCATACTATGTGCACTTTAGTTGCTACGTGCAGTATCCAATTATGTGCACACTACATCATTTTACTGCGCAGTACATGCGCGCACTATGCCATGAAAGGTGCATTACAAAAATGATGTCAAAACAACTCACCATATTAAGTACACTTACATTACCTTTACAATTGGGCTTAGCCAAGGGATATTATAGTATCTTTACATCTGCCATATTTTGGTACTGTCATCTGATAACACTATCCCCCACATGAGTTGTCCCATTCATAATTCCCCTTGGACACTTGACACTCATGTTGATTTTCACCCCCCTAGGTTTGGGAGTCCCAATAGTATTTATCATTTCTGAGAATGAACCCCATACTTATTCTCATCATATTGTTAACCTTCCCAATGGACTCCCAGGTCATATCATCTTGGTTCTATTGACTACATCTCTACATTTTCATTATCCCTCCATCTCATCCACCATCATTTTTCCCATTTGCAAATTGTCCTCCATCCACTTACCTAATATAGAAACCCACCCACGGGGCCCCACTCTCCACTAGTTCTCTTTCACAAATTTGTTCCCTAAACAGGCCAAGACATATTTCACTGGGGCACCCATTTTTGTATCTGTATACTCAACCCAACTTATTCTTTATTTCTTTGGTAATTGTATAAATACTTTGTTTCCAACAATACATAACTCTTTTAGTCGTCATCCTCGATGGCCTTCTTTTACCTGGAAAAGAAACCCATGTATCCCTTGGTTGGGGAATCCACACTTTTTTAATATCGACATCGTTAACAAAACTCAAGTATCCCAAGTCCCTGTACCCATGATCTCTGAGTTTTCCCACTTTTTTAGCCTCTAGCATAGTTTAACACCATATCTAGTCGTCCCCCTGATGTTAGATCCAGTTTTACGGTTGCTGCCAATCATCCCTCAACACCCAAACCAAGGGAAGTACCAAGTTCCATAACATCTTGAATTCATTCATGTTACTTGTCAGTACCTGATATCATTTATTACTCAGTGGATTTCAAGAATCCCTTAGCTTCTTGGCATCGCATCTCCCTTCACGTCAACATCAAAATAGTTTCCAGAAGGGTGGCAGTATCTTGACTCTCATTACCTTTTCAATGAGGAGTCTCGAATGGCACAGAAAGAATCATCATTTCTTTCTGATTTTGTTGAATCCCATAACATTCGACTTCAACAAAGTCTCATGTTAAGGTGGGTCTTACTTTGCAACCATTGCAGTTGTTTGATACCATCCAAAGACCTCTGAAGTTAATAATCCATCGATGCCTATGAGTTATTGACAATTTTTTTATTCGTCCTTGACTCACTTTAGAGCTCGTTCACCATTTAGAACTGTCACCTGTCGTTATCAACCGCCCCCGAGGGCGTTGCAGTTATCTACATCCATTATCAGTTACAGTCCCACATTTTGGTTTCATAACATGAGCATGGGGCATGCCCGCCTCGTTTGTACACATATTTTATTTTTTCTCCCTAGAGAAAGGTTTGGGTCCCACAGTTTTCCCTCTCCCTCTGGAGGATCGCTGTTGCAGTTCCTCTCTTCACTCTTCCTTACAATGGCACTCTCAACAAAATAAATATTGATGTATTTCATCTATACGTATGCTCCTAACCTTACACATCAGGGGGCATCTGTTATCACTAAAAAATCATCCGCAACATTGCACACAATGGTTGAAGGAAGACATCAATGCTAACAACAATTAGTCCACCTACAACACCAAAATCCATCAAAAGGAAAAAAACTATATGCTTGGTTCAAAAATCAAAGTGCACAAATTCACCAAAGGAAGCACGCGCAAAATGAACAGAATGAGTAGGCTAACACAACCATACTATGCGTAAAATGTGTGAATGTCTATGAGAACATCCATGCACTTCCATGAACAACACATTTATGAATCTTGTTGGCCTCTCAACCACTTCTAGTACGACCCCCAACACGATTTGACACTCATATCTAAGCGAAATCTAGCTTGAAGGTTGGTCAAGGGATAGGAAGTGGCCCCTTGTTTACACTATGAACCAATCATAGCTTGCTATGAATGGACACTATAAATATGTGCCATGGGTGTGCTAGAAAAATAAGAACTTCAAGGTATTTTTATGCTGCAAGAATTCTTCTTTGAGAATCCTCTTTTCTCTTTGAATCATTCAAGCACTATAGAAAGGGCCATTCCACTCACCACTTGAGGGAATTGGCATTGTATTTCTTCACCATTTTCACTTTCCATTGCATGAAGAGAATATCTCTCTATTAGGGAACTCAAGATCCCTCCCAAGGAGGAAGAGGTGACTGATAAGTCCCTGCCTTTCTCTACGATGTTTAGCTTATCAATATATTGATCCATTGGTAGCTATATATTGGTCATTTTTTGCTTTTCATGGTTCTATTTCTTGCAAGTTTCTCTAACATTTATTTATTAGTTGTTTTTAGTTTTTTTTCCTTTGTTTCATGTGTATTTTGTTATATAATAAACTCACAAACTTTTTCCTTGTTTAGCTAACTTAACTAAGCATGCAAGTATTGTGTTTTTTCTCGCCCATGTGACAAAAGCAACACAACAAGGGAATATATAAAGGCTTCCCAAGTGGGTTCTCTCCCAAATAGTGTAGATTCGTCTATGGTGTAACTCTCCCAGTAACCTTCCCACCAAGCTCTGACATGGGGAAGGGATTTAAGGAGCACGAAGGTGATCTTTTAACTGTCGAATTCAACCATTTTTCTAGAGCATATGCATCTATCTGGCCTTCAAATAAGGGGATATCAAAATTTACTTATACCTTGAAGGGTGTCACACTTGTGAAATGGATTCTTGTCGAAGATACTTCAGATGTCACCAATGATAATCTTCAAAGGATCTGAGAAAATTTGTCCATCATCTCGTTCCTCTGTCGCACGAGGGCTTCCTCAAGCAATGTCTTGAAAGAATCTCCTACTTTGTCATCTCTCTTTTCTTCTGCCATGGGAGGTCGCTTGGGTTGGCGAGAGCAGTTGTCCTCAAGCGAAACTAGCTCGAGACCCAACTCTCTATACCCTGACCTCGTCGGGGACCTTCTCTGAGAAATGACAAGGAGAAACCTGCTCTGATACCACTGATATGGATTATTTTGAGAACGACATGAAGGCAAAAATATAACCAAGATATAACAATGAAGTACACAAAAATATAGAAGATAACAAAAAAATACAGTGAAACCCAACTTCTATTACTGAATAAGATAGAAAAACATTGTAGAACACAAACTGGAAAAATGGGGTAGCTTATCTCTAAAAAGAAAGAGATATCGGCTATGCTTCATTCACAAGAAGATTTACATCACACTCCATTGCATGCTTAAAGGGCCTCCTTCACCTCAATTATATATGAGAGAGTGAGAGGAGAACAATTCCCATGATGCATGTGGGATAAATTGGACTAAGTTTATAAAATTCCATAGGCATGTAAAATGCTAGGACTTCCCGAGCAGACACCCATCCCAGTACTACTTTAGCCCGAGTACACTTAACTGCGGAGCTCTAATGGGATTTGATGCATTAACACTATGTTGTAGGAATGTACATAATACCATTACATGATGTCTGTGATTAACAAATGAAGATGACATTACATTCCATTATGTTGGAAGCAGGCCAAAGCGTAAAGAAAGGTTAGTTTTGGGAAGGAAGGCATCCATGAGGAAAGTGACCGCTAGAAGGAAGAGTAGCACGCGTGCATGCATGGAAGACCTAACGAAGTTAGGGTTAGTTTTTTTTTAATACATTCTAATGGCTGATGAGCCAGAAACGTATAAATATAGATACCTAGGTCTCATAGAAGAGGTTAGAGGAAGCTATAGAGGGTCTTGAGGAGGAGTCCTATTTTGATAGCTAGTTGTAATATTGTTCTATATGACCTAATTTTGTAAGTTGTTGAGATAGAGAGGAGTAAGGAGGGTAGATATTGAGGGTTAGATCATAGGCTGAGGGGCCTGGTGTGATCTAGTCTACCTCATAATAGATCTCGACCCGACTGAGGATGAGTTGTAAGCGCACGACGCTGTAGTTTTGGAACTTCCATAATAGAAGATCTTAAGAGCCAGATATTTGTGGACGTAGCCTAGGAGGGGGTGAACCATGGTAACACATGTGTTATGTGATTGAATGTTTGTGTCTCTTTTACTTTTTATGAGTAGATATTAGGATGATGAATGAATGAGTTGATTATATTACATGCATGATCATCAATGACAGTATGTTTCTTTAATAAGTAAATAGAACTCTCAGTTCACACTTCTTAGATCTCCACTCAATTCTGGACTGCAGACACTTGAGTATTGCAATCACCCATTAAGACTATCTCAGGTGAGACTGCGCAGTGCACTCTATGTGTTGCGTTGCCTTCTGGTTTACCAGGAGGGCCGATAGTTTTAGAGGCTTTGTTGGAACCCCAATAGACTTGAAATGTGGGTCAATCATGTTAAATATATAAACTCAGGTATCAAACCAAAAAATGGTTTTGTTGCCGGTTGGAACAATATAGGATTGAGTATATGGGATATGTTGAAAATATGTAAGATCTGTGAAAGGCAGGTTAAGAGATTACAGAATCAGACAACAAGAAGTTGAGAATGTGTCGCAGAAGGGGATGTTGATATCATGGAATCCCGCAAAAGCAGAGATCGAAAGTTGGCTGAAGACAAAAGATCTAGAGTTTGCATAGAAAGATAATAGAAACCCTAGAGTAACACCGTGCAAATACCTTGATAAGTACATGTTTACCAATCTGCACAAAGTATATTTATGTTATTTTCCACACTTATTGCAGGAATGGATATTGAGGTTGAAGGATAACCACACAACAAACTGTATCCGACAGTTCGAGTGGACCCTAGTTCATATTGAGTAGTTACAGCAGGTGAATAACTAATTCACCCGCACAGTAGATTTTCGGCTCGACAATATTGTAGCAGGATTTATAACAGAATTTGTAGCAGACACAGGGAAGTTGTACAACACAACAGAGCAAGAGTTTCTACGTGGGCCTCGAGGAAGGTATATTTGATTTTTGTACACTTCTATTAATATACTTATATATAACAAAGGTGTAATGACAATGGAGTCAGACAACTAAACTTCCCTGCATGCATGGGGGAAGGGGGGAAGCACTGACAGAAAGAGAAGAAATGGAAGGAGAAATGGATAAAGGAAAGAAGGAGGAAGCCTTGGAACCAATCATGATGGACGATGACCAGATCAAGAGGATCATGGAAACAGCTGGAAAGACCTACAGTGGAGTACCCTACCAATACTTGGTGAAAAACAAGAAGAGGGCCATAGCCATGAGGGAAGGCTTGGAAAGTGATGAAGAGGAGGTAGAGGATCTCTGGGCTGTGGAGAAGATTGAGGAAATCCTGCATGCAACATATGCGAGGAAGTTGAGAGGTACAAGAGAAGGAAGAGAAGGAAGCAATCCTATCCATGTTAATGTCAGTGTGGAACCCATAAACCCATGTATGACTAACACACCAAAAATAACACCACCATTTAGACAACCGAATTTCAGGAGAAGAAAGACAGCAGGAAGTACATCTACACAAGGAAAAAAAACTGGAGGATACAGTTCAGAAAGCACTAGTCAAGTATCTACATCGTGCGAAGGTAGTATTTCAACATTCAGGATGGTCAGACATGATCCCACCATCAGGTTACCAGAATTCAAAGGAGAAGCGTTGGAGGACACGAAAAAACACGTGTTTATCTGTGAGAAGATCTGGGAATAAAAATAGATCATAGATGAAGATACTGAACTTGCACAGCTAGAGATTACACTAAGGGATCGTACAGTGGATTGGTATATGATTTTATCTACAAGACATCCACCAAAGACAACCAGAACGATTACGAACATCAATAAATTATTGATAAATAAGTTTTAGAATCCAAGCTCAGAGGACCAGTACATGAATGAGATGATAGAAATTAGATAGAAACCAGGAGAATCCATATGGGACATTAACCAAAGATTCAAGCGACTGAAAGGAAATTTGAAATATCTCATGACCGATATGCAGCGAAGGCACTTTTTCATCAATTCACTACTACCAAACTTAAAATATCCATTGCGACAAGAGAAGTTTAAGACACGGGAAGAGGATTTGCAGGAAGCCCTGCAACTGGAAGAAAAGAAATATCAGCAGATGGCTCAAGCCATCGAAGAGATGAAGGAGGATTTGAAGAACTTAACGTTCCACCTAAACCAGAGAAAAATTAAGGACAAACAAGAATCCTTTTGGTGTACGACATGCAGGACGAAAGGACAACACAAGAACGAATGTCCAACATTTGCGCAATATATGGTAGTAGAATTCCTAATACGTTACTAACAGGAGGACTTTGGTGCGAAATCTATAAGAAACCAGGCCATGATCCATATCACTACCCAATGATACATAAATATCAGACAGCCCCAAAGAGTTCATATTGAAACTTTTGCAAGTCAGTGGGCCATGATGACAAAGACTGCAGAACTATGGAATTGATGAGAGAAAGGACATCATATGCATATAGGGTGCAGGAAAAAATGATGATTGGGAAAGTCACACCTCAGTTTAACCAAGTACCAACCCCATACAACATTTCACAAAAGCAGTATAATATTGCGCAACAACCATATAATACCTCACAACCACAGTATAACATAGTGCAACCTCAGTACAATACCGCACAGTACAATCAAGCACATTAGTATAACACATCGTGAGGAGATCGATCTGGTTACATAGGCAGAGGAAAATCAATAGGAGGATTTGGAAGAGGTAGAGGACTAGTGGTATGTCACAACTGTCAACTACCAAGACACTATGCAAGAGAATGTCCACTTCCACTAGCAACTTGTATGTATTGTCACGCATTGGATCATGACACGGAATAATGTCCTACATTACTAGGTAAGATCCAGGAAAAGAGGGATTAAAACAACCGAAATGTTTAGTGGATTTCAACGGAAGCAAGGGATGAAGGACAAAACATCAACATAGTTACGTGTGAAGGAGATAAAACAGTCAATGATGTAGCCCAACAAGAGCCACTACAACACCAGTGGGTGAAGAAGAATGTCGAACCAAGGAAACATTTTGACACGTAGAACGAGAAGGAAACATTTAAGAAAGCCAGACAATAATTCTTGAAGCAAGACGATGCATCGAATTCAATTGTGTAGCAGAGAAAGGAAGATCCAGAGTGCGAGATGCCCCCATCGTTCGATCATACCAAAGAGATGCAACCCCTGGGACAAGTAAGAACAATCAAAGGCATTTTTCAATCATGTGTAAAACTATTGAATGATCCATCCTCTGTCAAAATATTGTAAAATATATTAGAAATATGTAGCATAGAGACAGAAGGAAATCTAGAACAAAAAAGAGTCAATCACCTCCATACAAGGAGAAGAACAAGTAGAGAGTCCAGGATGAATGCCAACATCAGATATTTGAACATGGGAGACATCATAATGGATCTAGGATCCGAAGTCAATGTATTACCCAAGAATACATGGAAAGGTATGGGAGAGCCCACATTAGGATATTCACCTGTTCAGCTGAAACTAGAAAACCAACACAAAGTCCTCCCAATTGGCAGACTAAAAGGAGTGACGGTAGACCTAGATGGAGTGCGCACTAAAGCAGACTTCGAAGTGATTAAAATAGTGGATGGTACAACACCATATCCAACATTACTCGGCTTGGATTGGGCATTCGATAACCAGGCCATAATCAATTTAAAGACACAAAAAATGACATTTGAGTCAGGAGAATACAGGGTCATTACACCATTAGACCCATCATAAGGGGAGAGGTTCGTAGAGCCTACTTGCTTGGACTTGGAGGAAATCATCTAGTTGTACAGAACAACTACGCGTAATGAGGATTACGTAAATACAATTGCAAATGGGATAGTCAGTTGGCAGAGCATTAATTCATGTGAGATAGACTCAGATACAGGTTTAGAAAACTGGAAACAGGTGCTACATGAAGTTTCCACAAGAAGGTGTGAAATAATAGACCACGTAGCAATATGGGTAGGTACGGAGATAAGGGAACTACCCAGTTTCCATGGGGTAAACGATCTAGAAGCATTCTTGGCACAGTACAAGAATGAAGTATTAGAAAATCATAGACTCTTAGCACTCAATATAGCACTCAAGGCCACACCTGCAATATGGTGGGGCGCACACAAAGAAATAATGAAGGATTGGTATGAATGTAAGTGGTTACTACGCATAAGGTTTGGCGCAGAATAGAGAAGAACTAGTAGAAGAAGTATGATGGAAAAGGGGCACCAATGAAACACTTGGAGAAGTGCAGAGCATTGTGGAAAATGACACCCCAAGAGGAATGGCCCCATCATTTTGTACACACATTAGAGGTAATACCAACAAACTGGTATATAGACCAGGAACTACATAGAGGAACTATGAGCTGAACAATACTGCAACAGAATTTTACATTCAGTTTCTCATTCGAGCATGAGAACCCCAACATAGATGCAACACTTAAGAAGATAAGAGGGGTGATATTCATCAAGGAACCAGAAGTCGAACTCATAACAAAAGAACAACGGAACAGATAGACATTGAAAGAACTATTGTCATGCTATCATGTGCAGGAAGAAGCACCTGATGAAGACGACCCACGCGATATTAAGATCTAGGAAGAGGAAGGAAAAAGAGAAGTGGAAGGTCCACATCTAGAATCAAAAGTAATTGTTGCGTCGATCAAGGTGAAGAAAGTCAACATTGGGATAGTTGAGAATCCCAAAATGGCCAACAATTGAGACTATTGGGATGAGGAAATAGTAGAAATCATAACAGAGTTACTGCACGAGTACAACAACCTGTTCTCCACAACATTTACAGAAATGAAAGGCATAGCGGGAGAGCTTGGAGAAATGAAGATACAACTCAGAGCTGAGGCAAGACTGATCAAACAATGACCATACAAACTAAACATGATATATAAGAAAAAATTCAAAGATAATATCGATAGGATGCTTGAAGCTAGCATCATAGAACTAGTGGAAGAATTAGAATGGATAAGACCGACGGTAGTTCTGGAGAAAAAACAAGGCGGGATAAGAATATGCGTCGAATTGAGGAATTTCAACGATGCATGCCTACATGACCCATTCCCTACACCCTTCATAGATGAAGTGTTGGAGAACGTAGGAGGACACGAAGTTTACTCATTCAATGATGGATTCTCAGGCTACCACCAGATCAAGATAGCACAGGAAGACAGATACAAGACCATGTTTGCTACAGAATGGGGATCCTACTAGTACACAGTCATGTTATTTGGACTGAAGAATGCACCAACAATATTTTCCAAAGTAGTTATCGCTTCATTTAAGAAATTTATCCACCACTTTCTAGAGGTATACTTGGATGATTGGAGAGTTTATATTTTGTTGAAATTTCATGTCGAGGTCTTGCGGCCAATGCTAGAAAGATGTAGGTAGTGCCATATATCATTAAAAATCAAGAAGTGCATTTTCATAACACCATTTGGGATACTATTGGGCCATATATTATGCAAGAAAGGCTTACTAGTAGATCCTGCAAAGATTGTAGTAATAATTAACTTGCCACCACAAAAAATAGTCCGTCAACTAAGAGCGACATTGGGACACATAGGATACTATAGAAAATTTATCAAAGGGTACCCACAGATCACCACGCCAATGGATAAAATTTTAAGGAAATATACAAAGTTTCAGTGGGATGAGGATTGTCAACATGGTTTGGATACGCTGAAAGGAAAGATGGTAACAACGCCAATACTAGTATTTCCAGACTGGGAGAAGACATTCCACGTACATGTATATGCATCAACCATAAAACTTGGAGCTATTTTGGCGCAGCTAGGAGCAGGATATTTGGATCATCCTATAGAATTCGCGAGAAGAAAACCATCAGAATCAGAGAAAAAATATAACACTACAGAGAGGGAAGGCTTAGTTATGGTCTATGCACTATAGAAGTTCATACATTGCTTACTGGGAAAAAAATTTAAGATGTTCACATATCACTTAGCCCTTAAATACCTAGTCAACAAGCCAGTGTTGGGGGGGAGAATATGTCGATGGTTACTATTGTTTCAAGAATTTTATTTTGAGGTAATAGTCAAGCCAGGGAAGTTGAATGCAGGACCTGACCACCTATCAAGGGTCATGAACGGAGAGGAACCTACAAGTTTAGAGGACAAATTTCCAAATGGACAATTATCTTCAGTCTAGATCATCGATGAATACTTTGCAGACATCATCCAGTACTTGAGTACCAGTACTGCGCCACAGGAATATAGCACCACATAGAAGAAAAACCTGGTAGTCTGGGATACAGACTATCAGCTGATTGCAAGACACTTATACAAAATGGGCTCAGATAACATCTTGAGAAGATATGTGATAGAACATGAAATACCAAGAATTTTAGCAGAATCCCATGAAGGAATAGCAGGAGGACATTACGCATGAAAATCTACCTCACATAAGGTATTATGCGCAGGACTATGGTGGTTGACCATTCAAAGAGACTTGAAGGAGTACCGCTAGAGATGCGATGTCTGTCAGAGGGTTATTAAACCTAATCGAAGGGACAAGATGCCAAAGCGACCACAGGTAACTTTGCAGGTATTCTACAAATGGGAAATCGATTTTGTGGGACCAATTAACCCACCAGCGAAGAGGACAGGATCAAGTTACATTATCACTGCGAAAGGATACCTGACAAGATGGGCAGAAGTAGCATGAGTTAAAGATTGCAGTGCAGAGACAACAACACACTTCCTATTTGAGAAAGTGATCACTAGATTTGGTTGCCCAAGGATTTTGATGAGTGATCAAGTAACTCACTTCATTAACGACACTATTAAGGCTATGACCGAATAATTTGAAGTCCATCATCAAAAGAGTACTCCATACTACCCACAGGAAAATGGAACAGTAGAAGCATTTAAAAAAATCATTGAGAATGCATTGATGAAGATCTGTAATATCAACATGGATGATTGGGACCTCAAAATACCAACATTATTGTGGGAATATAGGACCACATGCAAGAAGCTGACATGAATCATGCCATTCATATTGGTATACAAACAAGAAGAAATGGTGCCATTAGAATTTTTGGTACCCAGTCTATGCATAGATTCGATTACGAACATGACAGAACGAGGCGAAGTACATGATAGGGTGAATCAACTAATGATCATGGAGGAAGACAGGATCCTAGTAGGTTTCCACTAACAAGTTTAGAAAGCAAGGGGAAAATCTTGTCATGACAAACATATCAAGAGGAAAACTTTCAAGGCAGGCGACTTAGTGTTGATGTATGACAGTAAATCCATTCAACACCTAGGAAAACTCAGAATGCATTGTTTAAGACCATATGAAGTAAAAACCATCACAGACGGGGGAGTTGTATAGTTGAAGGACTTAGAAGGTACATAACTCAGAGGGATGATCAATGGGATTCGACTGAAGCTGTACAAGGATATTCGGCCACCCACAACTTGAAAGACACCGCACAGTCAAAAATAAAATAAAAAAACAGGATATCAAAAGGTACCAATAGAGGCACGGTGCTCTGAAAGGGGAAGGAGCACGCACACTCGAGAGTACGAGCCTGAGGAAGATAAGGCCAATAGTTAGTTCAAAGAGAAAACAAGAGGGAAAGGCAGCTACGACATAATAAGCACTAAGTGATGAAGGCTAGCAGAATTGAATGCTGAAAACGACTGATGAGACACCGCATGCGGGAAATTAATAACAAGTACAAAGGGACCGACGGTTCATTGAATCCGTAATAGAGATTTCATATTTGACAAGCTTCACACGACACCTATAAAAAGCAAGGCCATGAGAGAAAAAAGGTTATTGCGAAGTTGGAGAAGGCAGAGAGCGATAGAGCATATGAAGCAGAGAGTGAAGTTTACAAAGGTTGCAGAGGCTACTAAGCTCGGTGAAAGATAAGTTCTTACCAACATGGCACCACCCAAACAAGGAGAACCAAGAAAAAAATCCAGACAACCCTAAGTTAAGACCAGAGCACAAATGCAATCGTAAGGAAGAAAACAAAAACCATCTCCATTGCCAGAAGTCGTCAATGTGGATGAAATCCCATCAATGTATACAACACCAGGAAGCTTGACACTCGTGGTAGAAGAAACCCAATAGACATCACATGCGGTCATGGACATTGATATGTCGGAAGAGGGATAGGACCGACAAAATGAGGAAGTAGGAAGCCAAGTACAACCAGAAAACCCCATTGAAGCTCTACGAGTCAATGGGATGGCTCCAAACCAGGAAGAAACGATCGAGCCAAAAGAGTCACAGACAACCATGTTGGAACACCCAGAGGAGGGAGCAATGGAAGATGTCACTGGTTGACTGGAACAATATGTCGAAGAAAGAACAATGGAGGCTAGAACCTTGATTCAGCCACCACCATGAAAGGACAAGAAGAAGGTACCTAGGTCACCGCGCAGACAACCCACTGCAGCAATTGTTTTGTCGTGCATACCAAAGGGGATACAGGTAAAAGCAGATTTGTTAAGTTATGTCGAAAAATTAAGCTACTCAAACCATGATGTAATGGAAATGGACAAGTTCCTGGAGTTCTCTAAGCAAGTATACCTACATAATGTGGGTTTATATCCCTTTGGGGAACCAATTCATCAACCAGTCCAGTGGGCAGCAGGGCTGGCCAAAACTGGGATTTTAGGTCAATTGGACCTCCCACACTTTGGCAGAGGCTAGTATGCAAATAGTTGCATCAAGAATTTGATGGTGATCACACATGGAGGAGATCTATGTCTGGGTAACCTCGTCTCAATAGATGTGGAGCTCATTGACAAATCACAGGGTTTCCATCACGAGGCATGGATCCCGCACAGTTCCTTGAGGACAAAACAAATGAGAAAACATTGGACGAGGATATGAAAAATAAATACGACACTGAAAGGGGGATGCACAGAATCATTATCAAGCAGATTAGTGACATCGCAACAAGAATGGACACAAAAATTATGGCCTGCAAGTTGCACATAAAATGCCACAAGGAGGAAGTCCCGACCAGGGTTGTCATAGATACAACATAGTGTGTCGAGGGCACCACAATCAGTTGGGCCCCTTATTTGTTGAATTTATTTCTAGATGATTACAAGGATGCACATGATCTGGGGACAAAATTTCATTATTCATGGTTGATCATCCTGATAGCCATCATGGGATGGAAGGAGTCGAAATACGCACTTTTCGCTACTAGAACCAAACCCAATCATAGAGCGAGATGCTTATCTATTGGAGCCACTTTAGATGCCAATAATAGAATAATGAATGCATCTCTATTTGAAGGATACCTCCTCGACCTAAAAGATACCATCACCAACATTTGGAGGATCACATTGTAGGATGTTGCAAACTATCAGGGCATAGCCAAATTCAAAGCCACTAGACATGTGATGTGGATCCAAGTGCAGAAGGACCCCAACAAGGAATGGCTACAACTGCACTATTGCATTATGAAGGGGGACATACAAATGGCCATCAAGGATTGGGACGACGAATGGAGGATTCCATTCCTCACTCGAGACATATTTGCAAGGGTAGAGGAGGATGAGGCAAGACAGGAACATACACATGCTGAGGAAGTATGGTAGGAATATAAACAACCCCAGGAAGTCACAGTGACCAAGAAAGCAAGAAAAGGACAGACCAAACCACAACAGAAGAAAGGGGGGACATCCAAGACAATAGTCTAGACGAGGAAGAAGAACAATACAAAGGTGCCCCAAGTACAACAGAAATAGGCCGAGGTAGCACATAGTATATGGGGGTGTGCGCAAGAAGACAAAGGCACATAGGACGCCTCCATAATACACGATCATGGAGGATGATGCAGAGATTGTGGCCCAAGTGGTTCATGATCGCACATTCGAGGATTTATAGAATGTTTCACACCAAAGGGACAGGATTGAAGAAGAGCTAGAAGACATGCGACAACTCCTCAGGTAGATCGAAGAAGCACATGTAGTCAGAAACAACATAGACATGAGTCTGTCAACATCACAGATAGGAGGGGAACTAGGAGCAATTCAGCAGGACACAGTCATAGCACAACCGAGTTCAACATTTTACGTCACACCCAGCATGTTGTGCATGGACGAAATCATGGGGAAAACACCCCTATAGAATTTGGCTCAATTGTAGTTGGCATTTCCACAGATACCAACCAAAGCCTTATATAAACTACATTTCAACATTACATAGGAGGTACAGTCTCATGCACACACATATATATTCGAATTGCAACAGGTAAAGGATAAACGGGATGAGCTGGAATTGGAATTTGAGTAGGCCAAGCTCAGGACCAAAGAGGAGAGGGAACGTGTGAAGGGACTGAAACAAAAAGTGTCCATAGCCTATGAAAATATTCCAAAGACCACACAAATGGCCAAAATCATGGTGACATAGAAGATTGATCAGATTGTGCAAACAATCGATCAATACCAACGAGATATCGAGCATCTCTGCAAGAATCTCACACCTACCACTCCACCAGAGGTAAGGGAGAAAAGGAAACATGAGGCAACATAGAAGATACAAGAGATAGAACGATAAGTCCACGCAGCATACAACTTGTTCGAGAAAGCAACACAGCTCTGGAAGAAACTGGAAGAGGATTAACAGGTCCAATAGCGGGACCAGGAAGGAGAAAGCATAAGCGCAACTATCCAAGACCAGAAGCAAAGGCATAAGACAATGTCAATCACAAATTGCGTCAAAGGGGTGCAGGACATGAAAAAAATACATGAAGAACTCATAACTACGCAGACGCAGAAAACGGAGCGTCAGGCACAAATGGAACTACTCCAGGAGTGAGCAGAAGAGGTCATTGAAAATGCAAAGGAAGCCAAAACATATATGAATGTGTAAGGTTGGTTAGCGAGGAGATTGCAGTGCAGGTATTGGATGCACTCAAGGAGAAGACCACGCAGGCCCAAACGCATGCACAAAATCTCATGGAGAAGTTCCAAGAAATCACCATGGATATCGATGAAGTACATAGAGGTTAGGTAGCCCAGGACAAGCCACATGTTGATGTTGAGGGCTTGTTAGAAGCATGACAAATCGGAAAGAAAGGTTATTTTTGGGAAGGAAGGCATGCACGAGGAAAGCGACAACTGGAAGGAAGAGTAGCATGCATGCATGCATGGAAGACCTAACAACGTTAGGGTTAGGGTTAGGGTTTTTGTAATACATTGTAATGGTTGATGAGCCAGAAAAGTATAAATATAGATACCTAGGTCTCATAGAAGAGGTTAGAGGCAGCTATAGAGGGTCTTGAAAAGGATTCCTGTTTTGATAGCTAGTTGTAATATTTTTCTATACGACCTAATTTTGTAAGCTGTTGATTTGGAGAGGAGTAAGGAGGGTATATCTTGAGGGTTAGATCATAGGCTGAGGGGCCTGGTGCGATCTAGTCAGCCTCATAATAGATCTCAAACTGACTGAGGATGAGTTGTAAGCCCGCGGTGTTGTAGTTTTGGAACTACCATAATAGAAGATCTTAAGAGCCAGATCTTTGTGGACGTAGCCCAGGAGGGGGTGAATCACGGTAAAACAGGTGTTATGTGATTGAATGTTTGTGTCTCTTTAGATATTTGTAGCTCATCAACATGGTCTTGTAGTTATATCCCTTCTCTAATTAGTGCCCTGCAATATCAATCCCATTTTGCTTCCAATTTCCCCATGAGGCCAAGCTCTGTACTGCCCTTCCACTGAGTGAACAAGGTCCCTGGATGTGGTGTTCCCTTGGCCTGAAAGATAAAATACATATTCTATTGTTTTAGAGAAGCAAGGATTTCTTGAGACAGAAATGAAAAAGTCCCCATCCCCAGAATTGAGTCTCGACTAGTGTGGACCGAGTGACCAGATCCTGGCTTTGAGCACAACCAGTGTTGGATAATATGTAGATATTTTATAATATTTTTCCATATCTGAGATACATTGTTCGAGTTAATTTTTAATATCCTAAGCCAGGTCGCTACTGAGAAGTGTGGGAGGTATTTTCCCAATATGAAATGATGCCAAATTCCATATTTATCTAGAACCCGCCAAAGTGAATTTGTTTCCAACTCTTTGCTAAATAAGAAGATTTTCCTCAATCCCAAACCACCTAAATTCTTTGGTCTTGCAATGGAATCCCAACTGCTAAGATTTAAATGTTTTTTATCACTGCCTCCTGACCAAAGAAAGGAATAGATTATCTATCTGATCTTGTTGAGGAAAGTTAGTGGGATGGCATCCAGCACCATCCATAATACTTCTTTTCTCTCTAATACATATTTTATCAGAACAAAGCGCCCCCCCAAGTGAAAGCCATTTGTTGCACCAGAGCCCAATTCTTTTTTCAAATTTTGTAAGTAACCACCTCCAGTCTTCCACTTTATATCTGTCGGGCTTGAGAAAATAGGCCAGATATCTAAATCCGTCAGTGAGATTAATGTTATTATAAGGGAAAATCACTTTGAAGGTTTCTAACTCTTCCCCTTGGAGCCATGAGTAATGAAAGGTGGAATTTGACATGTTAATCTGTAAACTCGATGCTCTACAGAAGGTTTTTATGATAGAATCAATCTCCCTCCATTCCTACAGGGCTTCTTTGGTCACAAGAGGGACATCATCCATGAAGAAAAGATGGAGGATCTTTACTAATATTGTAACATTAAACCCAGTTATTTTCCATTCGTCCTGGATTTTCTTTAAGAGAAGACTTAATGCTTCCATCACTAGGATGAACAGTAAGGGGGAGAGAGGGCATCCTTTCCTCAATCCTCTTTCACTTTGGAAGAAAGATATTGTCTCCCCATTAATTAGGACCATGATAGTTGCACTGGTCACAGAGTCCATTATCCACTTAGTGAACTGGATTCCAAAACCACTTTGTATAAGTATCAATCTCAAGTAATCCCAATTAATGCAGTCAAATGATTTTTTGAGATCTAGTTTCAGTATTAATGCCTGTAATTTTTTCTATTTAATGTTGTGAAGGCATTCTTGTGAAGTACCAATGGCATCGAGAATATTTCGACCTTTTAGAAAACCTAGTTGTTCACCAGATAAGGTCCTAGAGAGAATAGGCTTGATCCTATTCGCTGGAATTTTTGTAATAATCTTGTAGCACAGATTGCACAATGTTGTTGGCATGAAGTCTCCAAATGTGGTTGGTTTGTTGGATTTGGGAATAAGAGCCAAGAAAGTCAAATTTAAGGCTCTATTCACTTCTCCTATGATCCTGGAGTCCTCAACAGAGTCCCGCAACTCATCACCTACAATATCGAAGAAGTGAATGTAGAACTCAACAGTCCACCCGTCAGGTCCCAGAATTTTTTCCTTTGAAAATGATTTGAGGACATCCCATATCTTGTCCTTTGTACAAGATCTATTAATTTGTGTAGCTTCCTCCTCTCCTACAAATCTGGGAAATTGACTGGCAATGGCGACTTGATCGATAATATTTGTCTGGCACGTCTCCTAGTAGAAAATTTTGTAAAATATGTAAGCCTCTTCTTTATGAACCTCCTGTCTCGAAATGACCACATCGTCATCAGATGTCAATTCCAAAATGTGTTTTCAGTTTCTTCTATAGTTGGAAAAATGGTGAATTTTTTTTGTATTTTGCTCCCCACTCTTTATCCAAGTTTTCCTCCTCCTATGTCTCCAGCGTTCCTCTTCAGCCAAGAGTAATCTGTTACGTTCTTCCTCTAGGGTATTGAAGAAGTTGTATGTCTCTGATTTTCGATTCCCCCTAGAGTTCTCCAGTACCGTGGCCTGTATCTCTTCCTCCAACTATATTAATCTTAAGTTTTTTTTATCCTCTGTTGTTTATCCCAACTTTTGACTCTTTGTTTCAAGAGTTCAAGTTTCCACACTATTATTCTCTGAATATTTTTTTTTTGTAGAAAGTTTTGATCTGTTCAAACCTCATTGAATATTTGTGAAAAATATGGATCCTGTAGCCACGTTAGATTTAACTTGAATGTGTATGCTGACCAGTGAGATGAATAGTCTAACTGCAAAATGACAAGAGAATGATCCGAGAGGAAGGGGTAAGTGACCCAAGACCTATACCTTCCCATGTGATTCAGTATATCTTCAAAGATAAAAACCCAATTCATCCTCTTAGAGATACTCTCTGAACCCGATATTCCATTACTCCATGTTGGAGTTGTAACCTCTGGTATTATATCCACAAGTTTATTTCTAAGGAAGATAGATTTTAAGTGTCCATCTCCCTGGTCTTGTAGTGTTGTGTTCCCCCATACCTCATTGTCATTTAGTGTGAATTTAAAGTCTCCTGAAACAATGAGATTTGTGCCAGCTAGTAAGCTAAGATCAAAAACTTTTTCCCAAAAAGTGAATTTGTTGGTGCAGGGGCCATAACCGTTAAGGAGAGTAAGTTGCCTTTTGTTTTCACAACAAGTACATGTCAACAATATACCACCACATATTAGTATGGATACAGATCAAATTTATAGGGATCCCAGGCCACCAAAAGGCCCCCTGACTTTCCAACAGAGTTTACAGCACAAACAAACCATGAAGGTCTTAAGGCATTTATGAAAATCCAAGCTCTCTTCTCGTCGAGCAATGTTTCTTGAAGAAAAATGATGCTGGGTAAATTTCTATCTAATAGTCACCTCAGGGAAGCAATTTTAAGGGTGTGTCCCACCCCTCTGATGTTTAGAGAGAGTAGGATCAAGAAGTTTACCTGGCTAGGGATTTGATGCCTCTAAGTGCCCCAATATCAGTAGAGTCTGTAGAAGGAGTTACCGGGATAGTGTTAGCCGAGTAGGATTTTTTCCGGGAACTTCTAATTTTAATGGGAGATCTCTCCAGTTCCAATCCCCTTGACCAAGAGTAGTCTTTCCTAGGTGCCTCCCCATATATATCATAGAGGTTTGAAGTAGTCTCTGAAGTCTCTCTACTAAGGAGAGACCTCCCATGATATGTGGGTAGAGGCACTGGAATCAACGTCTCTTTATAGGAATGTACCAAAGTGTCCAGGATGGCTCCCAAGAAGTTTTCACCTGGAACAGTATCCCATGTATCCGAAAGGACATCCATAAACAAAATAGGGTCTATGGTGGGGCACACTACTATAATGGTAGCTTCTAGTGTCTTGGAAGAGGAAAAACGCTAAAGTTCAAAAGTGACCCCACCAGGTTCCGATGAGTGTTCCCTACAGTTCTGGGAGTTTTCCACCATTGGAAAATATGTGAATTGTGCTCCTTTCCATTCCAAAGGAGTGGATACTGAACCAATTACATGTTCCAATGTTGGTTTAGTAGGAGTTCCCCATGAGTTCCCCTTTCCTAGAGAGGCAGACGAGTCAAGAGAATCCCACTCCCAAGTAGACAATGAGAAGTAAAGCGAAGGACAAAGTAGTTTTAGCTTACCCGTCAAGGTGTCCAGAGTAGTAGTCGGCCTATCCCCCCCTTCATCTGTTAATCCCCAATATTGTCTCATTACCCCTTAATTGGGGCATATTACATTAGTAATGTTATTTTATTTATGTCGGCTTTATTCCATTAGTTGTAATTATACCTCCTAGTCTCCTATATATACCAAGGAGACATTTTCATTTGGAATCATCTTGTACTTGAACATTTAAGTGGGGTAAAAGGAGTTTGCCCCCTTGAAGAGGCTTATTATCTAAAATTATCTATTTTTCAAGGCGTTGAGTACTTTCTTGAGGTTTTTCTATGCTATATTGATATTTGGTTCTTAACATATGGTATCAGAGCTCATGGTCTTGGGGTTTCGCTGCTACATCTGAGACACCTTGGAA
Organism: Picea engelmannii; assembly: GCA_009831015.1. Classification (NCBI taxonomy): domain Eukaryota; kingdom Viridiplantae; phylum Streptophyta; class Pinopsida; order Pinales; family Pinaceae; genus Picea; species Picea engelmannii. The sequence goes on from ML779426.1 coordinate 285,941, forward strand.
TTTTCTCTATAACTTTTTTTCTACAATGTTTCAGAAGGAATGGCTTGAAAAATATTTAATATATGGATCAAGGTACGTTGGTTTAAAATTTCATCTCCTGAGGCCTTATGCTTTCAGAGATCAACCTATACAAGATAGGGTTTTGGAATCATCCTGAACTGAGTCATTACAAAATTTTCACTATAAAAAATTTTCTGTAACATTTCAGACCCTAAAATCAGGAGGATATTCACATAAATTAGTAAGGTATCTGTGGTAAAAATTTCATCTTCTAGGTCATCTTAAATTTGTAGATACACCCTGTGGAAGATAGGGTATCTGACTAGTCCTATTGACTAGTCTCAAGAAGGTGTTCCAGGTAAAACAATCATAACTTCTTCCTAGAGTATCCCAATTGAGTGGGATTGGTTTCATTGGATTGTGGAAAGTCTTTAGTATTTTTGGTACGAGTTTCATAATTTTATATCAATTATTTTGTGTGAGGCATGCTATACAAGTGCGATCTCCTAAAAAGGCAAAAAATCAGCAAGTTGTGGGGAAGTTACCATAAATTCCACTCGGCACATCCAATTTTGATGAGACCTGTGGCATTGCAGAGAAGAAATATCACAGAACTACATAAAATAAATTTTAATACCCAAAAGGGCTGAAACTTGGGAGATAAAACAGAAGAAAAATTGTCTAGCAAAACCACCTCAAAATCAAGGTTCAAAAGTGATACTTGGCCAACATGCCACCCAAAAAGGGAACTTCTACACCAAATAAGCCTCCAAATAATCATACTTGGACTCTTGATGAAGGTGAATAAATGCGTAGGGACATAAATGATTTACAAAATAGATAGTAACAAAAGATGAACTAAAAGAGATGGAAGCTATGTTGGAGGCAATGATGGATGGTTTAAAAGAGGAGATCATGGAAGTATTGAAATATTTCATAACAGAGAAGACACCTGAAAGTGAAAATGCATCCCATGAAATTCATGATGAGGACACAAGGAAGGTGAATCAAGAATGGAGAAACTCCAACTTTGGGTTGAATACCAACCACATTCCTAAGATCGCTATGAAGAAGTTTGATGGAAAGGACCCAATCACATGGATACTTCTAATGGAGCAATTCTTTGATCTACATAATGTACCACATACACAAAAGGTATGAATTGCTTTATATTTAGAACCTAATAAATTTGTATGGTATCGATGACTTTGTTCTCGCAAATCACTCGTCACTTGGACAATTTTCACATAAGAAATGATAGCACGCTATGAGGATACAAGGAGAAATACCTTCTTTAGCCAATTGATAAATCTCAAGCAA
>ML779426.1:289967-312799 GCA_009831015.1 Picea engelmannii
ACTTCCTTTCATACTGCAACAAAAATGACACCATTTATGGACTTTATGGATACCACCCTCCTTCCATCACTTCTTCTCTAAAAGAAAAATATAAGGTTCAAGCAGTGGAAGATCACATCGAGGATCAACAACAAGTTCTCCAAATCTTAAAGGACAACCTGACCATGGCACAGAATCGCATGAAACAACAAGCAGATCAACATCGTAGTGAAAGAAGTTTTGAAGTAGGGGGTTGGGTGTTTTTAAGACTACAACCATACAAAAAGATGTCCCTCAAGCAAGCCAAGAAGGATAATAAATTATCACCAAAGTACTATGGCCCTTATAAGGTGTCACAAAATATTGGTACTATGGCACACAAATTGGAGTTGCCTGCATCTTCACGAGTACACCCGGTTTTCCATGTTTCATGCTTAAAGAAGGTTATAGGTGACAAGATCCCAGTTCAAACTATATTTCCAGAACTTGACGATGAAGGAAAAATAATATTGGAGCCCGAAGCCATCACTAACACAAGAATTCGCCAGCTGAGGAATAGATCCATACCAGAGTATCTTATTAAATGGAGGAAATTACCGGATGAAGATTCCACTTGGGAAGATGAGTCTTTTATACAAAAGCATCCAAAGTTACTCAAGTGTTGCAGACAACACTTGTCTCAAGGGGAGGGGCATGTTAAGCCCTAATATTGGCTCATTACCCATTAATTAGGGAATATTACATTAGTAATGTTATTTTATTTATGTCGGCTTTATTCCATTAGTTGTAATTATACCTCCTAGTATCCTATATATACCAAGGAGACATTTTCATTTGGAATCATCTTGTACTTGAACATTTAAGTGGAGTAAAAGGAGGTTGCCCCCTTGAAGAGGCTTATTATCTGAAATTATCTCTTTTTCAAGGCGTTGAGTACTTTTTCTGAGGTTTTTCTATGCTATATTGATATTTGGTTCTTAACATCATTATTGTAGCAGACTGTAGAGTCGAATGAGTCCATGCCTGGAGAGTCTTCGCAGGAAGTTTTCCTAAGGTAGGATTCTTAAGACTCATCCTCCTCCATCACACCTGTGCAGTCTTGTTGCAAATGTCTGGTCCTGTGGAAAGTGGTGCATATGAAGGGGATTCCAAGGTATTCCATTCTTTGGGTCACTGTGTGGCCCCTCAAGTTGATCTCCAAGGACTCCAGTATGTCAGAGTGTATGTCAACCTCCACTAAAACCTTGGCTATTTTTATATCATGGGCCCTTAAAGAGTAATCGTCAAGGATAATGTACCAACCAAGCTCATTTCCTATGGATTCCAAATCCTTTTCATTCCAAAGTTGTAGTGGAAACCCTAGTAGCAATACCCACAAATGGCGGAAACGAAAGTAGTATGTGGTTGGGTCAAAGATGACTCGCCACCTTTTTAACATTAGGCTACAACCACTTACATCCCACATTTTGTCTAAAATATATTGTGTGTCCTCCTATGTTCTGAAAAGGAAGCCGAACCAACCGTAACAAATATAAATAACTTTCAGGATGTAGCCTAGAAGAGGAGACCAAGCGCTCAAAATACAGCCCGAGAGAGAACATTTTCATAGAGAGAGGTAGGATAGTCATCCCACTAATGCACAAAGTGACAACTGCAGACTTTCCTCCAGCCCAACATCAAAACCCATGACCAGATTTTGTTTTGTTTTGCTGGGTTTCCACACTTTTTTAATGCCTTGGGCTCTGGACAAGATCTTCCCCTGTAATAATTGACTAGTCGACATCCCCGCTATAGGGCCACCACTCCTATGGATCTCAATGATTGTGCGCATGTGGAGGGAGGCTTTACCAGGAAGGAAGTCAGATGTAGGCGGGTTAATGGGGTTTGTAGGAGCACTAGGTGCCTGAGAAATGAAAGAACGACTCCCAAAGGAGGTTTGTTTCACCCCAGGTAGAGCAGTAACAGTGCATAGCTCGTCAGGAGAGCAAAATATATGGCACTCTTTCAGATGGCCTCGACAGTCGCACCCATTAGTGCGTTGACCTCAACTTCCATCCAGAAGCTTTTGAACCACTAAAAATCAGTTGCCACCTCTCTCTTCAACGACTCCTCCTATCCGTCGACAAGACCATTGTCTAATTGTATGTGAAGGACTCATATCTCTTCTTAAAGTTGTAACAATCATAATAACTGCACCCAAAATGATGGCCTCAACAACCGAGATAAATTTATGAAGTGACAGGTCCAGTGGATGGGGGGGTCCAAAGCAACCAAGGATCCAGACAAGTGACCCTACTCGCCATAGTCGGTAAGTTACAGAACAATCCTATCCAGTTGTCATATCCTAAAAGAAAAACCCACAGTTAGAAACCCTATCCGCCATTGCGTGAGAGATGCAGAGTTCCAAACCCAAACAAAGATTGATTTCTTTATTTAATCCACTCAAACTCTCACCTAAATAACTAAAGGGCATGTAGAATATAATAAGTTGGGTACTGTAAAGTATCACTTTCCTCTCCTATTCCTTCTCTCCCCATGCGACGAATCGAACTCGCAACACCCTTTCAAGTGGTTACGTTAACTACCACCAATAAAACGAGGAACAACTGCTCGTAACAAGTAACTTAAGCACACATTATTTAACATTGAATAAAACCTCGAGGAAATTGATAAAAAAATGTTGGGAGTTTCCAAATTCTATATTAATTTATAAGTGGAAAGTGATAATGACATTATATTAAAAAAAATCTGGGGTGATTATTTATTATTATTGTTATTATAGTGGGAAAAATGATCATAATTCACTATGTTACTAGTGGTGAGGACACTCATTACTGGTTGCTATCTGTGAATGTGGGTTGACTCATCATCGTTATTTAAGGAAAACCACCCCACTTGGAATAATTTGTTGGTGGTTCGTAAGGGGGAAAAGATGCCTCTAGATCTTGGTCCATTACCCTATGTCCTTACTTCTGAGAAAGATGAGTTATTTTCCAAACATAAGAAATTTTAAGTCATAGTCCAAGACCATATAATCATTTTCACTTATAAATCAAGAGGTGATTTTTTTGAAAAAAAAAAATAATTCTTATTTATTTTTAAATGTTTTTCTGGATCAAAATAAAAAGTTTTATATAATAAAAGTTATTATTATTAATTTAAAAAAATACGATAATTATGTTAATGTTAAATTAGTTAATTACTTATAATTTTTTTGAGCTCAATATAGTCAAAAAGCTATTTTAATTGAAAAACATAATGATGTAAAAAACCTGTAAATGTCAATTGATGATTAAATGTTCAAATCTTAGTTTTAAGTATGCAAAAACATAATGATGTTAAAAACCTGTAAATGTCAATTGATGATTAAATGTTCAAATCTTAGTTTTAAGTATGCTTTATGTATGAGAACATTAACATTATTTTAGGTTAGACATGGATAGAAGAATTTAACGCTTTTATCTTGAATTTAAAAAGGAATTATTTGACATTTTCCCATAATAAAAAGAAAATAACACTACACGATTTTATAATGAACTTGTGTGTGAAGTTCCCTCATTAGAAGATATAGACTATGTAGAAGATGTTGCAATTCAATATGACCAGGAATCACCACCACATAGTTATGAACATCTCGAATAAAAAATAATAAATTTGAACAAAGTCCTTGTTGACAAAAATGAAGAAATCATTCAAACCCAAAGAAAATTGAATTGCCAAGATAGAAAAGTATACCATTTTTAACGACAAATAAAAGAACTTCAACAACAAATTAACATCGTAAATGACAACTAAAAGGGCTTCTACAAAAATAACATCACATAGAGAAAATTAAAAATATTAATAAAGTCTTATCTAACAAAAATGAAAAAAAAAATCTCACTTGAAAAATGACAACACAAGATCAAGACACAACTCGTTCACAAAGAAACTCTAACCAATTTGGTTAAATTAGACAATTCTTTTGAGGTTTTAAAATCTAGATCAAAGATAACAAAACCTTCTTAGACTCGATTAAAGTAGAAAATCCTTATGTTACTACTACAAAATTTTACTAAAAAAAGAGCATCCAAGAAATGAGAATAAGAAACACTTTGACAACATGTCAACGTGGTTACAATTAAAGTCCCATTCATTTCTAGTAATAAAATCATATATGAACTAAAATATATTCATGCACCATAATATATTGAAGTGTCAAAGTTTGTTTCCAATGTATTGGAAGAAAAATCAACTATTAAACCATACCGCGACCCTAACTATTTAAGTTGAAACCCTAACTATTTAAGTTGACATTTATCAACAAATTATCATTCTCAATATTTACAACATGACTAATAATACAACTATGTTGAAAAGGTTGAAGACTCAACTTTTATCCCAAAATATATTAGAAATTACAATTGAAATAAAAATTAGTAGCCAAATCACAATTCTAGAAGTTTTGTTAAGAATATTGCCAACAAACAATGTTAGAAAAAATTGACTTAGAATGGATAGATAAAGTGAAAATAATTTGGATAAAACTTTCTTTCAAGAACCAAGCATCGCAAAGAGGGGCAACATATCATCAATAATATGGAATAAGTAATATTACACTAATTATATAATTTATAGGTCCAAATAGTAAATAGATATATTCTAAATAATATAATTAATGATTATTTATTAGCACTCAACTCCTTATGAGTAGTTATATTTTATGGACAAGTATGTATAAATAAGGAAACTATTTGATTGTGCTCATCAAATCAATATTATCTATTTATTAATATAAATATTATTATTTTAATATGGATATTATGAAGTCGTTTTTTCATGGATGAGTGGATGAGGACTTTATGAAGCGAATCACTAGATTTATTTTAACATTAATAAATTTTTGTTTGATTATTTTTTTAAGAATGATTTCCAATGTAAAAAAAGGGAAATGTAGGCTCAATGTGCCTAGTTTCATGGAATCAAAAAGAGGAATTTTATGACACATTAAATTATAACAACATTCAAGTAATAATGATACTAATCAATTAAGCTAACTTTTGATACTATAAAAATATATATCACAATACTAATTTATAAATAAGCAATGTTAATACAAATGTTATTGTTATTGACATTTACATAAACATATATAATAAAAAAGTTAATTTATATAATGAAAATATCTATTTACTATTTATAAATTCTCTTTATATAATATGTATGTATACCTCCTATATCTTCATAGACTTTAGTAGTCAAATCATTGCATGGAGGAGGTCCCTTCTCCCACAAACAAGGAGGTCTCATACACCAATTTGGTGTTTAGCTTGGTCATCATCATCATCATCACCTCCTATATCTTCATAGACTTTAGTAGTCAAATCATTGCATGGAGAAGGTCCCTTCTCCGACAAACAAGGAGGTCTCATACACCAATTTGGTGTTTAGCTTCTTCTTCTTCTTCTTCTTCTTCTTCTTCTTCTTCTTCTTCTTCTTCTTCTTCATCATCATCATCATCATCATCATCATCATCATCATCATCATCATCATCATCATCATCATCATCATCATCATCATCATCATCATCATCATCATCATCATCATCATCATCATCATCATTGTGATCATCAAAATATCTTATCATAACAAGTACAAAATTGTGATGAATAAAAAAAAATTCCTTCTAATAATAAACACAAACTTCTTATTAACCTATAATAAAAAATAATTTATAAATTAAATAAATAAATATTTCATACTAATTTATAAATAAACAAATTATTCACTCTAATATAAATAAATAAATGAATGTTCACTTAGTTAGATTCCATTGTGATTGAGATATGGACACCAACTACAAGTTAGTTGGTTGATCGAGGTGGACATTAGATCATTACTTAACACTTATTGTATTTGTGATTGTGATATAGACATTAACTACAAGTTAGTGATTTGATCGAGGTGGACATTAGATCATCACTTATTGTATTTGTTATGAAGATGTGGACTAGTATTTGATCGAGGTGGACATTAAATCATCACTTATTGTATTTGTTATGAAGATGTGGACAAGTGATGATGGAATAATCATTTTAAGTGGACATGTTTTTTTATATATAATTGCATAATTATATTATTATATTTAATAAATGTGTAGTTGTTATTAAGATGTGGAAATGGAGACAAGTATAATAGTAAGTGGGCAGGTTCGAAATTGCATAGTTGTGTTATTATAATTTAATGAAATTAATTAATATTATTATTATAATTTAATAAAATTAATTAAATATTAAAATAAAGTATATAAAATAAAATATAATAAAAACTAATGATTATGATTTAAAATTAAAAGGAAAAGTAATGTTATATAATTAAAAATAAATAAAAAATTAAGAAGAGAGTAAGAATAGTAGGTATTCCTATATGATAGTGTTGTGAAAATATCAATTTGGTGTTTTGGCCTCAAAACCCAAAAACCTTCTAGTTTATCAATATGTTTTTATATATCCATATCACATAAACAAAAAGTAAGTAATCACAAGATTTTTAAAATATTGAGAATGGTTCTATTAAAAACCTTCCAATTTATCAATATGTTTTTATATATGCATATCGCATAAACAAAAAGTAAGTAATCACAAGATTTTTAAAATATTTAGAATGGTTCTATTTACTTGTAGAAGCACTAAAGACGTAATAGATTGGAATCACTCTTTGCTTTACTTATACATTGATAATAATTTTTAATTTTGCTTCTGACCAGGATTTCGAGTCACTATCATCACCAAGAAAGTTTTTATCTTTTCGATTTCGAGTCACTATCATGACCAAGAGAGTTTCTATCTTTTCTTGGGTGTTTCATTATTGAACAATTATCATAGTTTTAATTTTTCATCGACATTTTTTTAATTTTTAATTTTTTTGGGGGGTCATTGTGGCATGCTAATATATGTTGTAATGTACTTAATCAATAGAGATAACATAACCTGAATAATATTCAAAGAAATATGTACAATAAAAGTAAACCTAGAAAAGATAACCCTCATATGGATAATTCCAAAAGGGAGAGAAATGCTCACCGACATATTCAAAGGGACAATCTCTTTTGAGTAGATATATAATATGATACCAATCTTAGATGAAACAATACATATCATTCTAGCTCTATAAATAGTTTCTTAATAGAAAATTCTCAACTACCCATGGTCCCATCATTAATGAGTACCAACCAGATAGTGGGTCTTATTTAATAATGATGAATCTTTTACATTATGTCCTACCCATTAAATATCTAATGAGATTTATTAAAAGAATATGGGCTCATACATGAATTAAATAACTCTTAAGTATCCCAAAATAGAGAGGTGAGGGTAGGACCCTAACATGCCCTCTCTCTTCAAAAGTAGCATCTTCCTCAAGGTTGGAGATGTGAAAAATGATATAAAAACATTGTCAATTCCCAACTAAAATTTTCTAGTTGCATATCCTTCCATTGAATCGAGACTTCCTACATAGTGTGGTAGTGTAGTCAATGACCTCCAGTGCAAATTATGGCTACTAGTCGTATCCAAATGTATCCTTCTTCATCGATTTATAAAAGGCTAGTCTAAACTCCACAAGCTAACTTGACAACCTTGTTCAAATGCACATATGAAAGACTAGATGGATCTTGGAGTGAGATGGTAGATAGCTTCTGGTGGCCTTTTTCTTTGAGAGAGGTATGCATATATGGTTGAAGACAAAGAAACACATAATCTCCTTTTGCAAAAAATGCTCAAAGTAATGTTGGTTAGCCTATTGCTTCATTTTCTTTTAAGCCAAAACCAAGTTATCCTTAAGTGTGCATAGAATGGTCTCTCTAGTATGAAGCATTTGATCCACTTCTTGAATGTTGGATGTGCCTAGAAAATACGAATCTACTGAGAGGTGATTTTTCCATGGATAGATTCATATGGTGACATTTTGGTAGCACCGTGATAAGTGGTATTGTACCACCAGTCTACAATGGGTAGCCAGTATTCCCATTGGTGTTACCTATATGAAGAAAATAATCTCAAATAGGTTTCCAAGCAATTGTTGAATACATTTGTTTGGCCATGAATTTGGGGATGATAATCCATGCTAATTTTCTTCTAGGTGCCTTGTAGTTTAAACATATCCTACCAAAATTTTCTTGTGAACATGGGATCATGATTCAACATAATGGAATTTTCCATGCCATGTGACTTAAAAATATAATCCATAAAAACTTGGGAAACTGTGGAGGGAATACATCGGTGGGGTAGGACACAAAATTGAGCATTTTTAGGAAGTTCATCAACTACCACCATGATGACTAATTTGTTTCCATCTTTTGGGAGTCCCACTATAAAATCCATGGAAATGTTAGTCCAAATAGTGGTTGTAATTCCATGGGAGTCTTCACTATATCACCCTTGTTCCTTTGAAAAGTGTTACACTTAGCTACAAAAGTATGTATGCCCTTTTTCCTTCCTTCCCAAAAGAAAGATCACTTATCTCATTCATAGTTTTCTAAAATTAGAAGTTACCTACTATAGGAGATAACCAAAACTCCTCTAACTTCCTTTGACTTTTTAAATCACAATTGGGAACAAGAAAAATTCACCCTTTATATTTTAAGTTATCTTTCTACCAAGTATATCCCTTAGGGGGATTCAGGTCATCCTAAAGATGTTGGATGAGTTGAACCACATTGTCATTTTCCAACCATTTTCATTGGGATTCAATGATGCAATCATGTAAGGGAAGGATAAAGAAAGCAAAGATCCTTCCTCCTCATATTTCCTATACAAATCATCAACCAACACACTTTTATTATATATGATATCATAAGAATAAACAATCATCTTAGTGACCCACTTATGATTTTCTAGTGATGATAACCTATATTCTAGATAATACTTCAAACTATAATGTTCTATCTTGATTTGGAAGTGATTCCCAATGAGATATGGGTGTCAAGTATCAACTACATGAAGTATAGTCATCATCTCTTTCTCATAGATGGACTTTCCCAAATCTATATCATGCAATTATTTATTGGAGAAAGAAAAGGGTCACCCTTCTAGCATGAGCATAGATTTGAGAGCCCTATTTGATGTGTGACATTCCAAGAAAAAAATCTTAGTGAAATCAAGCATGCCTAATATGGGTCATAGTACCCACATTTTCTTCCTTTAAAGTTTAAACATCCTACTTGTTGGCATAATTCTAAACAAAGGAATTCTTTTCTAACAAGGTGGTTAAGGGGGTTGTTGCAATATACCCTTAAGTATTCGCAAAATTCCTTTAATATCCCGCAAGTCCTAAGAACCATGTGTTCTTTTCAGGGTCTTAGAGCATGGCCAATATTACATAGCCTCAATTTTCTTTGAATCCACTTGTACACCATCTTGACTAAAAATGTGACCTCGGCTTTAAACCTTTGAAATTCCAAAAGTGCATTTGGAATGTTTAAGTAACAACTAGTTGTCCCACAAGAGTAGCAAGGGTTTATCAACATGCAACACATGTGCTCCTAGGTCTTTCTATAGATCAAAATATAATCAAAGAATACATGATCTAGATTATATTAGACACGAAACAAGAGCATCGATATAATAAATAAATGTACAGAGATATCTCAGATATCCAATAATATAACATAAATATATCAAAGATGCAACCATAAACACATAGATACAGTAATACACAATTTCTGTTAATGAGCGAAATGTACAAAATTGTAGAAAAACAGAGTGAAAGACTCGCTAAAACGGTGGTATCTTATCTATGAGAAGAGATGTGATGGATACTCACATTCACAAGAAGATGATTACAATGAGGCTCTATTTAAAGGCCTTTTTAACATAAAGAAAATCCAAAACCCTAACCCTAGAAGATGAAAAGCTAACAGTTTTTTGGACCCTGTTTTGGGTAGTTTGGTGTATCAACTTTCTGAGGGCATAACTTTGGCATATGATCTCCATTTGTAGCACAAAATAGCTTGTTGGAAATGTATCGTCAAGGAAATTCATTTTGGGGGCTCAATCAAAGCCTTTGATCATCATTGAGGTGTTTGATCCCGAAAAACCTTCATTTAGGCCCTCAAAATGGCCCCAGAAGTTTAGGACCCAAAAAACTGCTAAAAATAGTAAATTGCCAGAATAATGTTTGGAGCCAGTTGGGATAGGTGGGTGGCCACCAATATCCACCTAGATCAATACAAGCACAAAAATTTTCAGGAAGGGATGAAAAATCTTGTTTCATGAGGCTTTTAAAGGTGGATGGAGCATTGCAAAGTCCAAAGGGCATCACTAAAAACTCATGATGGCCTTCATGTGTGTAGAAAATTGTCTAGGAATTCTCGCCTCCTTAATTTGTATTTGGTGTTATATAGAGAGAAGGTTCAATTTATTCAAGAAATTAGCACAACGAAGCTCATCCAAGAGATCATCAATAATTGGGATGGGAAATTTGTCATTGATGGTCCACTTAGTAAGAGCACTAAAATTAGGACACACATGCTAGGTACCTTCTTTATTCAATACCATAACCACAAGTGATGACTAAGGGCTAGTACTAGGATGGATGAATCCTATCTCCAATATTTCTTGAATAATATTTTTAATTTCATTCTTTTGTGCAAAAGGGTGCCTATAAAGACGCACATTGGGTGCTTATCTATTTGTAATCAAGGAAATACCATGAACATGCTCACCACATGAAAGGGGTAATTCAGGAGGTGTTTCAAATACATGATGTTTGGTTAGGACCAACTACAACTCAAGTTAAATTTCCTATGTGGGGTTGTCCATAACTTGGATGGCATTGAATTGGGAAATAATGGAAAAGTGGTCCTTCTTCAAGACTTTCTCTGTATGGTGAGAGATGATAATTTGTATGAATCCATACACAAGTCCCTTTAGTGTATGTTTTTGGTCATCCTTAGTGAATATCATGTATAATTCCTTGAAATTCATAGAAACAAGACACAAAGAACACAACCATTTTACACCAAGTACTACATCACAACCACCCATTTTAATATTGAACATGTGAGATTTGTGTTGATAGTCCCCCTTTTGAAGTTTCAAAGTCTCACACTTGCCATCACATTTCATCATATATCCATTGGATTCCATTATTTCAAAAGTGTGCTTCACATAGACATAACAATGGTTTTGTTCTACAACTCACCTATGAATAAAATCAATCAAAACAATCACCTTTTAGTTCTTGATGTTATTAATGAACTTAATAATATGGGGATTTGAAATTCCATATAAAGAATAGAGGGAAATTTTAGGTTTCTAAAAAGGAAGCTCTAGAGTGGTTTATTCCTAAGGAGAAGCAATAGTTTCTACAGAATATATCTCATTACTCTCTTCCTTGGAAATGTCTTCCAGCTATTCCATGTGGGCCACATCAATTTGAAATAGTTTTTGGTATTTACATTTATGACCTTTGAAATAAATCTCTTTACAATTCAAAAAAAAGTTTGAGGAATTGGTATTTTGTGACTTATTCCTAGGTTAACTTATGGATTCTCAAGGGTTGAGTTGGGGAGGTGGTTGTGGTAGGTGCTAGAAATGGAATGAGCAATAAATCTTTTTTTTTTAGCATTGGCAATCACCTGCACTTCTCGAACTTGTTGATAAGCCTCCAACCAAGTGGTTGGGTGAGCCATCAAGAAATATAATAAAATATCCTCCTTTAGAACACTGATAAAACATTCTTTCAAAACATTATTAGGCATGTTATTTGTGTAGATTACCAATTGATGGAAGGTGGTTTAGAATATTCCATTGTGCTAGTTGGGAATAACTTAGTCAAATTTCCTAAATAATAAGTGTCCATCTCAAAACGAGAATGGATGGATTTGATAAACTAGTTCTAGGCAAGTACCCCCCATAGGATTTCCTATACCATTTCCAACATTCTCAATCAAAGTATAACACACCCTTTCAAAGTTTCATCAACTCATTAGTAATACCTTGGAGGGAGAAGTAATATTCCAATTTAGTAACCCATCCGATGGGATTGGATCCATCAAAATTATTCAAATCTACTTTGGGATATATGTGCCACATGTTGTGTTCATTATCCTAAAAGTGTGAACCTAGGTGGTACCCTCCTCCATTGGAATAATCACTCCCTTCCAGATGCATATCAAGATACTGCTAAATTTCTTTGGTTTTAAGAATCATAGAGAGGTGGTTTTATAAGTCTTAAAATTTAGTTTTTAGTTCATCTAAATTATACTCGAGCTTAACATCCTAGTTTGTAACATTTATTTTATGGTTGGTGACCTTGGTTTCTAGGACATATTTTTCACATTTGTGGTCAACTTGTTTACCACAATTTATCAAACATTGATCTTGGTATCCACGGTTTCATTCTTTGTGGACCCCATTATCCTTGGGGTTCACAAAAAATGGTAATTTGAGAATTATGCTAAAGTAATCAGTGTTGTGTAAGGATTATTTTGAGATAGGTCTCCCACAATGGTTTTGGAAGGACCCACACTCTTTTTAATTCAATAGGAGTATTACTCTTGTCTAAGTATTACTGCACTAATGAAATTTACAAATTATTGATATTCCAACAAAAAAACAATTTTCAACTATCTATTTTGCAAAGGATAGTGTTTATAAGGTCCCAAGGAAAAAGGAGTGCCAAGTGTTATATCTCTCTAATATACCAATGGATTTCCATCAAAATTAACTAGTAGAATCTCCCACGATTCTATGTAAGGGGGGTAGACTGTACCCTTAGCCATACTACCTTATTCCAAGGTACTATAGAGTGTTCTCCTCAAGTATTATTCTTAGTGTACAATAGAAACAAGATGGATAATAGGTTTATGTAAAGCTATTTGAGGTGCACCTAGAGGGATTCTAATATACCCAAGGGTACATGGAACATAGAATCAGAAGGAAAATTCCATCTAAGGGGGTACTACTTGAAGGGATACCAATAAAGTTGTACAAGGGTGTCCAACCAAGTGAATCCAATTGTATTCTCTATATGTATTATGAAGTCTCCAACTATAGGTTTTTCCATTGAATGACAAATCTCTTTGTTTAAAGATGTTGGAATACATATCTCGCCCTTTTTTTTCTAAAATTAGGTCACGTTCTAGCATAGGAAAGAACTTTGATATGATTTGTAATGTAATTAACCAACAAAAACAATTTAACATGAAAAATATTCAAAGAAATATAAGTGTGGAAAATCAAATACAAGATATAATGATATTAAAACTATAGAATATACCCTTGTATCGATAATTCCAAAAGAGAGAGCAAGGTTCATGGGCCTCTTCAAGGGGCAAACCTCCTTTTAACTTAGCTCCAATACAATAAAAATCCTTGACAAAGCATTACATAGCCTTCAATATCTATAAATAGTTTCTTAATAGAAAAATCCACACTACTTGTGGGTCCATCATTAATGAGTATCAACCACCTAGTGGAGTTTACTTAATATTGGTGACCCTTTTACATAAATTACCACCTTCTAATTAAACAATTCAATGTTAGGAATTTTGAGTTGAAGGATTAAGGTTTCTAGAAATGGAGGCTTTCAATGATAGTTTCTTGCAAGGATTGAAGGTCTATTTCAAGTTGATGGACAACATGTGTCAATGGATCGTATCCATCGATTTTAGGATCATAGGTGTTATAGCGTCATTTTAAAATACACATGCATATGATGAATCATTGGCTTATGTTACATTCGTTTCCTTGCTTGTAGGACTTAAATCCCCTTTTTCCTCCTCAAAAACGTATTTAAAAACCCCTTTTATCAAAGTGTACAGGACTTTCCTTAAAACAACTCGTGTACATATAGGGGTTCCCTATTATCAACCCACGTACATGTTAATTTTGGCTCAAAAAATATAATCCCAAAAATTTGGGTGGAGTTTACGGATTTTTTTGTTCCCTAACTTTCTTAAGCCCATACATAGCGACTCCAACCATCAAAATGGAGTATAAAAGAGAGCCTTGTGGTGGAGGAAAAACATAACTAGGATGGCTAAGAAATGAACCATTATGTTGGCCTTTTGAATATTATCTTGCAAGTGCCATGTTTCCCTAGTGTCTGAGATTCTCCCCTCTACCTAGAAACTCTTGTTTCTAGAATTTGCATTCACCTTATCTTGTTAGGAAGAACAACTTTGTCTTCCTTGGACCTGCTAGAGTGCAAACTGTTGGAGGCACTCCTATACATTTTCATCCTTCAATGGAGGAACTTGGAGCCTAGTTCTAGGATGATGCCGCATAAGTTAGAAGTTGTAACGGACCCCTTTTTTGTCATCAATAAAATAACTCTCATTCTCATCTGATTCTTTGTGTTATTTTATGATTTTGATGATATTATATGTATGTTATTTAAAATCTAACATTGAATCTAAACTGTTTGCAATTAGTTATTTGGCAGATAACTACTTTCTTGTTGTTGCATATTTCTTTGTCTATAGAAATTTTAGAGGGTTGATATGAAGGAATTCCATAGCAAAATACATCAAGTGGGATCTACTTCAAACGTAGGATTCTAGGTGAACTCTTTTTCCCTTTTTCTGAAAGTTATTTATTGTAGGTAGTTATTCCTAATTGATAGTTTAATTAGAATTTGAGACAAGTTTCCTTGGTTCTGATCTATTGTGGTTGTGGCCCAAATACCATAGGGAGTAATTTCCCATAATAATAGGGCCACAAATTATGAATGGTTTGTTGATGCATTTGGATAACATTGTCACCTCCACTTGAATTTTATCACTAGTAGCAAAGGTCTCTTTCCCATTCCCTAACTTTGTGTTCCCTAACTTCCTATTTAGTCATGCCACGACTTTGTGTTGAATCTACATATATTCTTCTCAATCATTTTCTAGCCATCACCCACGTGACCCCCTCTAAGAGATGTTGCTACGTATGTAAGAACTTTTCAGATTCTTCAACCGGTATTGTGATCTTTACTGGCATATAGGGTAGGTTTCATTCCTCCTGCAAGATAATTTTGACTGTATCGCTCACATATATTCCATAGGATCCACCCCATTTGTTCATGAAATTATACCTTTAAGTTTCTTTAAATGTGTTGTTTACAGATGGTCACGCTTACCTCTTCATGGGTGTCCTAGTTAGTACCTCACTGGAATTTTTTACACCCATGCTGCATTTGTTTTGTAGGATCAAAAGCCCTATTTAGTCCTGCCATGTCTTTCCATTGAAGCCTCATGAATTCTTCTCAATATATTTCTAGATAACTTACCCATGGGGTTTGCACATTTTTTTGAGTTGTAATTTCATTCCATATTAACCGCTTGCACTTCTAGGCCCAATGTCAGATTCAAATTCCCATTGTTGAACCATTTTCTTATTCATTCTTACTAGTTGCTAGCCTTAAAATTTATGCCTTTGCGACTCGACACCTTTACCCCTGGAGTAGAAATTCCCCTGAGCATCCTTATCCTGTAAATTATTTCTTGCATTGAGCATAGATATGTTCCTTGCGCTCTGGAGCTAGTTTTATCACCTGCGATGCTCGTTTGTTCCATTGTACTATAGCATTATTTTATTCTTTTTCAGGCTTTATAATATGAAAAAGACAAAATAAAAAAATAAAAAATAAGGATTGGAATGAGTCTAAATATTTTATATATGGAAACTACTTGTGTCACCTTTGAACATAACACAATCTTATGAGTCTTGATTTCATTACTGGGTTTAGTATGGATTTCGGAGGCCCTTTTCTCATTTTTTAGCATAATATCCTCTAGTTGGTTATTCTTCTAGTCATATGGAGCATTTGTTGACACCTCCTATGTCGCAGATGTATCCCATTTTATAGTCCATGTTTCCTAAGTCACATTTTGTTTTTTGTCTCCATTCAAGGGAAGTCAACTTGTGTCGGCCATTCTGCAGAAACCTTGTCTTTCCGAGTCAGTCTTCGTCTGTCTGTCAAAAATTGCTCAGTATCACAAGTATTTTTTCATCCCACTTGTGCTATTTAGAAGGTCACCATTGACGTATTGTTGGTGGGTATTCTCTTATCAACTATGACTCATTTCTTTGAGAGTGACCTAGAGTTGCACCCTGGGCCTATTTCCATTATTGATAGGTAACCTTGCACTCAATAGATGAAAAACCATTATTGGTCGCTGACTGAGTGGTTTCCCTTGTGTTCAATTACAACAACCATAATCACACATAGGGATTCATGTGGTACCTTGGTTTCCATCTTCCCCCATTAGCGGATTCCTTGTCTGTTTTAGTAGTCTCCATTATTGACTAATATTCAGAGAGTCTATGTCGTGTGCTATTCCATTAGGTGCATGCCAAAGTCATACCTTGGTGTGGTCCTTACAATATTTATCATCTGAGTCCTTCCAAATCTTTGTCTGTCTGCTACTCCTCGTGTTGGATGATGGGGGATGCCTTAATGCCTTCCTTCTAGTGGATTTATTCCTATTGAATTCAACACATATTTCTCTAGGACAAGGATATAGAGTCATTTTTAGTACCTTGGGGCTTGCAGTCACCAGTGGTACGTTCCCACTCTATTGATAGTGGGAATACATCAATGCCCTTGATAACTAGATTCTATCAGGTGTTCTACATCAACTCATTTATTCGCACTTGATATATTGTACTAGGTACCTTGATTCCCATTATTATCATCGATGGGTTGTATTTTGTTTGTTAACAATATTCCTTAATGAATGGTAATCAAAAGGTGTCTCAATGTGTTCAACTTCAACACCTTTATTCACATAATGTAGACTCATACCACAACTGATCGTTTCTAGGACTTTGGGTGAAGTAAGAGCATCACACCTTTTGTGATCCTACCCAACCTATATTGATTGTACCATCCTCATAGACATTGGTACTTGCAGAGGATTAGTTTGTTCACATCCTTGGATGCATATATCTTCTACTTTAATTCTAAGAAATAACTCCACTTTGTATATATTTGTGGATATGATCGACATTTGCATGGATCCACTATGTATTTCATCGTGGCCATGATTGTTGATTTTATATATCACATGGATCGACTATGTATAATTTCCATGGCCATGGACACCAGTTATATTTCTATCATTCATGGATTCACAATGTACTTGATTGGCGACCATTCTTACATCATACTCAAGCACAAGAATGCTCGACTTGAGAATAAATTATCTTACTTGTTTTTTTTTGTAGGAACTGTTTCGGGACTGGTTTTCAACTACTCCTACCCACTATCCCTTCCACTATCTCATTACCTTTGTAATGTATTTCTACCATAAGTTTCTCTTCTAACCTCACACATTAGGGGGAATATGTTATAGCATCGTTTTCCACTACACATGCATATGATGACTCATTGGCCTATATTACATTCCATTCCCTACTTGCAGGACTTAATTCCCCTTTTTCCTCCTCAATGTTTTTTTAAAAACCCCTTTTATCAAAGTGTACATGACTTTCCTTAAAGAAACTCGTGTATGTACGTGGGTTCCCTGTTAGAAACCTATGTACATGTTAATTTTGGCTCAAAAAAATATAATCCCGAAATTTCAATTGGGGTTTATGGGTTTTTATGTTCCCTAACTTCCTAAAGCCCGTACATAACAACTCCAACCATTAAAATTGAGTATAAAAGAGATCCTTGGGGTGGAGGAAAAATATAACTAGTATATATAAGAAATGAACCATTATGTTGGCCTTTTAAAGATTATTCTACAAGTGCCATGTTTCCCTAGTGTCTGAGATTGTCCCCTCTACCTTGAAACCCTTGTTTCCAGAATTTGCATTCACCTTATCTTGTCAGAGAGAGCACCTTTGTCTTCCTTGTACCTACTAGAGTGCAGAGTGTTGGAGGCACTCCTATACATTTTCATCCTTGGGTGGAGGAACTTGGAGCCCAGTTCTAGGATGATGCCATAGTGGTTATAGGTTGTAACCAACCCCTTTTTTTTCATCAATAAACAAACTCTCATTCTCACACAATTCTTTGTGTTATTTTATGATTCTGATGATATTATTTGTATGTTATTTCAAATCTAACATTGAATATACACTGTTTACAATTAGTTAGTTGTCATATAACTACTTTCTTGCAGTTGCATCTTTCTTTTTCCAAATAACTTTCAGAGGGTTGTTGTGAGGGAATTCCATAGCGAAAGACATCAAGTGGGATCTACTTCAAACATAGGATTCCAGGTGCACTCTTCTTCCCTTTCTCTAAAATTTGGTTATTTTAGGTAGTTATTCCTAATTGACTATTTAATTAGAGTCTGAGACAAGTTTCCTTGGGTTCTGATCTATTTTGGTTGTGGCTCAATTACCATAGGGAGTAATTTCCCATCACAATAGGTTCATATTTTAGGAATTGTTTGTTGATGCATTTGGATAACATTCTCACCTCCACTTGGTTGTTATCACTGGTAGTGGAGGGCTCTTCGATCACCAATGTTGGGCATCCAAAGAAGCTTAATGGGAGTATTTTCCAGTAATGGGTTCATTTATTAGTATATGATTTGTGTTCCCATATCATGAATAATCATCCATTTTGTTTTGTATCCATTGATGCATTTGGTTTTTCCAAGCAATGGGTTTTGGAAATCATAGTAGATTACAAAGTTGAGGGGGTATATCCTTTTTTTAGAGATGGTGCTAGAGGAGGAGTCATGCAGAGGAAATTTGGGAACCTATGATAGTTTTAATTTTTTTTATCAAAGGCCTTGATGGGTGTTTGATTTAATTATGGGTGTCTAGATCTGATTTGGTTGTAGCCCTTAAAGTTTGTTTAGAAAACCATTTTGGGATTTTTCCCTCTCAATAATACCTTATTTATGTTGGGAAACAACCGTGAGATTCTTCCGAGTTATTAGACAACAAATTTGTAAGGATTGCATGATTTTCATAATGTTTCATTTGTAAGGAGTTGCAAGGCATATATTGTCATATACTTCCAAGCATATGTTTTGAAAATATGCATCCCATCCCAAGGATCCATCTTCATCTACTTAGCCTTTATTTATGCCTAGTCCATATATTGTTGAGCTAGATGAAATGACATAATTCAAGGTCAAACATTTGGAGGTAACTAAGCTATTTTCATCCCTTAAATTTGAATCAATAATGTGTAGATTTAATGGGTTTTTTCCTTGGTTGACCATTCTACACTAGTGGGTTTATTCCAACTAGACCAAGCACTATGAAATTTTATTGTGATCAAAAGGGTGTTTTGTTGTTCACTTCTATACTTTTGTTGATTATTAGAAAATATTTGAGGAAGGTCCTTGGTTTTGGGGAAGAGTGGGGCTCCTTGTTACCCCTTGGTTTCTAGAATTTGACCCTTGTTTAATGGTTGTATCCAAGATTTCGTTTTTTGTCAAACTCCTAAATTTGCCTCTTCCATTTCGACATCCTTTAACATTTAAATACATTGGAAATGCTTTAGGTAAATTGTTAAAGTATGATATGGAGTTTAATATATAGGGCCTCTTAACAAAGCTTGAATTTGTATAGAGATTGATCTTAGTAAAGGAATTCCAAACATAATGATGTTATTGGAAATTTTAAATGGATTCAAACCATGGATTATGAAAATATGGCATTTCAATGTCATATTTGTCATGATATAGGTCATTTACTAAAATATTGTCCTCAATATCAAGGTCCTCCCAAGAGAAAATGGGTCACATTATTTTAAATCCAAAGGTTGGAAGCCTTATGAGTGTCCCCCTATAGTTGATAAGGATGATGAGAGCTCAGTATATTTGCAAGTTTCATATTTAGAGAAATACTTAAATGATGGAATGTAAGTTTGAAATAAAGATGTAAAACAAAATTTCGAGGTTAATAAGGAGAAATGAATGAATTGGATCCCCCCACTCACAATATTGTAGTGATTCAAGTCCTAATTGGAAGAATAAAGAGATCCCATGAATCTAAAACTTGTATGTATGATAAAGAATAGCCAATAATTTATATTCCATAAATACAAAATGTTGATGTACTCATGGCCATTGAAGGACTAGAGGTTTGGACAAAGGCTAAAAAAGGGGAAGGGAAAAAAGGTCGAATGGAGGAGAACATTCATCATTATTCTATGTTCAATTTTATCTAGTTTTTATTAGTTCTAATATATGACTATAATGTGTAGATGTATTGCTAGGACAAACATTGTTTGATATTTTGATCAATAACCTCATGGCTAAGTCTTTGTATATTTTGATTCCATCTAAAAATATCAAATATACGTTTTTTTCTTGGAAAAAAAATGTATTACTCACTAGCTATATTATGGACCTTATTAAATAATATGGTCTTGTGCATTAATTGACTAACTCCTAAGTACCCCAAAATAGGGAGGTGAAAGTCAGACACTAACATATGTATTTATGCTTTATGTATTTTTTAGTGACCAATAGTATTTGTTAACCTTATTCTCAAATTTTCATATTTCTATCCTAACAATATTTGACTATTAATTTCTCATATCATATCACTAAGCACTTTTTAAAATTAGTTCTTTAAAATACTTAGTAAAATCTGTATTCCATTTATTAAGGTGGTTTATTGCAAAATTTTGATTTTTTTTTTCTTCTTCCATTATTGATTGGTCTATTCCTATTCCTGGATGCATTTGTAAATGATATTTTCCTTTACTTTTACAATATATTTTTGTTTTATGTTGTGTCTTCAAGTAAAATGTAAAAGAGCTTAGGATCGCATGCTATAATGAGCAACCAATACATAGAAGTGTTTTTCATTTAGGAATGCTTAATTTATTTTATGATAAGATGAACGATGTTGATTTTGAATTTTTTCAAAAACTATCAGACAACTTGGCTACTCATAAGTGAAGCATAAGTAAAACAGGAACAAAATCAAACAATTTTTTTTACATCCATGACCCCTCTTGGTCTATCGAGAAAAATATTACATACTTGTGAAGCCAAGCCTTTACAAAATGTCCAATGTAAATTCCAAATACAAAAAGAATAAACATAAAAAAACAAAGTGCATGAGACTCCTATTTGATTTTTTTTAATATAAAACATTTCATTTCTTATTTTAAAACCCCCTTGTGGTAGGTTAGCTACTTTAGATGGGTTATCTCGTACCAATTTGTCCCTTAAATGCATCATCTTTGAAGCCCTTCCTATGATGTCCTCCAATACTTTGCCAAGATTTATACCTTTTCCAACTAATATTTTACGCATCATTCTTGAAACCCTTCCTATGATGTCGTCCAATAGTTTGCCAAGATTTATACCCTTTCCAACAATTTTTTTTATAATATGGATTTTTTTGATGTGCTTATATGACTCTCATGGAATCATAAAGTATTATTTTCCCATTTCTCAATGGTTCCCTCCATCCCACTCTCTCAAATATTAGAACTTGTCCTCAATTGGCTTGATTTTCATCCATGGCATATTTACTTTTAGGTATTCTTGTATCTTGATCTCACATGTGGAGTTAAAGTAGTTGATGTAGTAATTTTTTTTCCTAAGCATTTTTTTTTTCCATTTATCTCTCAGGTAGTAGCCCTGCATGTCATTTGTTATCTCCTTGAAGTAAAAATTGAGTCAAAAACCTCATCTACAATTCTATTCTATACAATAAAACATAAAACATTACTACTTTTAATTAATCGTTAGAATCTCTATTGGACGACTCCAACCCATGTTATATTTTTACATCCCATGTGAATCTCAAAAATGGTTTAAAGGTGTGTTGTACTATATAATTACATGGAGAATATTTGGCATTAGTGAAAGGTGGATTAATTTTTTTATATAAATCTTGAATATGCTTTGAAGAGGAATATATATGAGAATGATTTTTAAATATTTCACATGCATATTAGGGTGAATATGTTCATTATTACCGTTCATCTTTTATGAGTAGGGTTTTTAGTAATTTGTTAAAATATTTTCTATTACATTGTATGTAAAATTCATGGGAAAACTAGTGAAGGGGTTGGATATAATACCTTGTATAATGAAACCTCGGTTTCAAGAATGTTAGCATTAATGCTAGCAAGAATGTTAAAATTCATGGGAAAACTAATGAAGGGGTTGGATTAATCATCTAATAGATGTGAGCATTTTTTTCCCATTCATGTTCAAAGGAAGCTCAAAGACATTAGATCAACAACTTTGCAAAGATAAATGAGTACATTTTTTCATGGAAGGATAAATATTCATAGGTATTTATATACGTATTTGGGTATTCCAAAATTTTATTCTCTCCTTATTTTTGCAATATGTTTTTCAAAAGATTAAATTGTGAAAAAAAAGGAGTTGGAGAAGGAGATTAGGTGTCAAGTGGTAAAGACAAGCATGTAGTGGGGGTGATGTAATTGTTGAACCATGGAATATCTAAGACTTTGATAGAGAACTTGCAAGCAATGAGGAAGGCCTTATTTGACCTCCCCATCAAGCAAAAGGAGAAATACACTAATGACGACACAGAGGGTAAGATAGCAACCTATGGATCTAATATTTCCAACAACACTAGTGTTCAACTTGAATGAGAGGACTAATACTTCCACCTCTTGTAACCCCAACACTACAAAGGCATGACAACCTAGTCTAATGTTTGATACATAAAAAAAATCACAATTCAAAAAAGAACACACAAACAGTCCTATGGAGTTAGTCAGAGGAAAACTTTGGGGATGGAATCCCAAGTAGTTATTTTGTCTTTAATTGACTACTCATACTAATATTGATTGTTAATATGAGTTAGTGGAGCTTCCACCTTAAAGGTACTAAGTCTCCTTAAATATGATCCTTAAGTTAGTGATTAATTATGTTTTACATGCAAATTAGTACTATTGTCTTGATATGGTAATTA
>ML779426.1:321924-382879 GCA_009831015.1 Picea engelmannii
TAGTAGGTATTCCTATATGATAGTGTTGTGAAAATATCAATTTGGTGTTTTGGCCTCAAAACCCAAAAACCTTCTAGTTTATCAATATGTTTTTATATATCCATATCACATAAACAAAAAGTAAGTAATCACAAGATTTTTAAAATATTGAGAATGGTTCTATTAAAAACCTTCCAATTTATCAATATGTTTTTATATATGCATATCGCATAAACAAAAAGTAAGTAATCACAAGATTTTTAAAATATTTAGAATGGTTCTATTTACTTGTAGAAGCACTAAAGACGTAATAGATTGGAATCACTCTTTGCTTTACTTATACATTGATAATAATTTTTAATTTTGCTTCTGACCAGGATTTCGAGTCACTATCATCACCAAGAAAGTTTTTATCTTTTCGATTTCGAGTCACTATCATGACCAAGAGAGTTTCTATCTTTTCTTGGGTGTTTCATTATTGAACAATTATCATAGTTTTAATTTTTCATCGACATTTTTTTAATTTTTAATTTTTTTGGGGGGTCATTGTGGCATGCTAATATATGTTGTAATGTACTTAATCAATAGAGATAACATAACCTGAATAATATTCAAAGAAATATGTACAATAAAAGTAAACCTAGAAAAGATAACCCTCATATGGATAATTCCAAAAGGGAGAGAAATGCTCACCGACATATTCAAAGGGACAATCTCTTTTGAGTAGATATATAATATGATACCAATCTTAGATGAAACAATACATATCATTCTAGCTCTATAAATAGTTTCTTAATAGAAAATTCTCAACTACCCATGGTCCCATCATTAATGAGTACCAACCAGATAGTGGGTCTTATTTAATAATGATGAATCTTTTACATTATGTCCTACCCATTAAATATCTAATGAGATTTATTAAAAGAATATGGGCTCATACATGAATTAAATAACTCTTAAGTATCCCAAAATAGAGAGGTGAGGGTAGGACCCTAACATGCCCTCTCTCTTCAAAAGTAGCATCTTCCTCAAGGTTGGAGATGTGAAAAATGATATAAAAACATTGTCAATTCCCAACTAAAATTTTCTAGTTGCATATCCTTCCATTGAATCGAGACTTCCTACATAGTGTGGTAGTGTAGTCAATGACCTCCAGTGCAAATTATGGCTACTAGTCGTATCCAAATGTATCCTTCTTCATCGATTTATAAAAGGCTAGTCTAAACTCCACAAGCTAACTTGACAACCTTGTTCAAATGCACATATGAAAGACTAGATGGATCTTGGAGTGAGATGGTAGATAGCTTCTGGTGGCCTTTTTCTTTGAGAGAGGTATGCATATATGGTTGAAGACAAAGAAACACATAATCTCCTTTTGCAAAAAATGCTCAAAGTAATGTTGGTTAGCCTATTGCTTCATTTTCTTTTAAGCCAAAACCAAGTTATCCTTAAGTGTGCATAGAATGGTCTCTCTAGTATGAAGCATTTGATCCACTTCTTGAATGTTGGATGTGCCTAGAAAATACGAATCTACTGAGAGGTGATTTTTCCATGGATAGATTCATATGGTGACATTTTGGTAGCACCGTGATAAGTGGTATTGTACCACCAGTCTACAATGGGTAGCCAGTATTCCCATTGGTGTTACCTATATGAAGAAAATAATCTCAAATAGGTTTCCAAGCAATTGTTGAATACATTTGTTTGGCCATGAATTTGGGGATGATAATCCATGCTAATTTTCTTCTAGGTGCCTTGTAGTTTAAACATATCCTACCAAAATTTTCTTGTGAACATGGGATCATGATTCAACATAATGGAATTTTCCATGCCATGTGACTTAAAAATATAATCCATAAAAACTTGGGAAACTGTGGAGGGAATACATCGGTGGGGTAGGACACAAAATTGAGCATTTTTAGGAAGTTCATCAACTACCACCATGATGACTAATTTGTTTCCATCTTTTGGGAGTCCCACTATAAAATCCATGGAAATGTTAGTCCAAATAGTGGTTGTAATTCCATGGGAGTCTTCACTATATCACCCTTGTTCCTTTGAAAAGTGTTACACTTAGCTACAAAAGTATGTATGCCCTTTTTCCTTCCTTCCCAAAAGAAAGATCACTTATCTCATTCATAGTTTTCTAAAATTAGAAGTTACCTACTATAGGAGATAACCAAAACTCCTCTAACTTCCTTTGACTTTTTAAATCACAATTGGGAACAAGAAAAATTCACCCTTTATATTTTAAGTTATCTTTCTACCAAGTATATCCCTTAGGGGGATTCAGGTCATCCTAAAGATGTTGGATGAGTTGAACCACATTGTCATTTTCCAACCATTTTCATTGGGATTCAATGATGCAATCATGTAAGGGAAGGATAAAGAAAGCAAAGATCCTTCCTCCTCATATTTCCTATACAAATCATCAACCAACACACTTTTATTATATATGATATCATAAGAATAAACAATCATCTTAGTGACCCACTTATGATTTTCTAGTGATGATAACCTATATTCTAGATAATACTTCAAACTATAATGTTCTATCTTGATTTGGAAGTGATTCCCAATGAGATATGGGTGTCAAGTATCAACTACATGAAGTATAGTCATCATCTCTTTCTCATAGATGGACTTTCCCAAATCTATATCATGCAATTATTTATTGGAGAAAGAAAAGGGTCACCCTTCTAGCATGAGCATAGATTTGAGAGCCCTATTTGATGTGTGACATTCCAAGAAAAAAATCTTAGTGAAATCAAGCATGCCTAATATGGGTCATAGTACCCACATTTTCTTCCTTTAAAGTTTAAACATCCTACTTGTTGGCATAATTCTAAACAAAGGAATTCTTTTCTAACAAGGTGGTTAAGGGGGTTGTTGCAATATACCCTTAAGTATTCGCAAAATTCCTTTAATATCCCGCAAGTCCTAAGAACCATGTGTTCTTTTCAGGGTCTTAGAGCATGGCCAATATTACATAGCCTCAATTTTCTTTGAATCCACTTGTACACCATCTTGACTAAAAATGTGACCTCGGCTTTAAACCTTTGAAATTCCAAAAGTGCATTTGGAATGTTTAAGTAACAACTAGTTGTCCCACAAGAGTAGCAAGGGTTTATCAACATGCAACACATGTGCTCCTAGGTCTTTCTATAGATCAAAATATAATCAAAGAATACATGATCTAGATTATATTAGACACGAAACAAGAGCATCGATATAATAAATAAATGTACAGAGATATCTCAGATATCCAATAATATAACATAAATATATCAAAGATGCAACCATAAACACATAGATACAGTAATACACAATTTCTGTTAATGAGCGAAATGTACAAAATTGTAGAAAAACAGAGTGAAAGACTCGCTAAAACGGTGGTATCTTATCTATGAGAAGAGATGTGATGGATACTCACATTCACAAGAAGATGATTACAATGAGGCTCTATTTAAAGGCCTTTTTAACATAAAGAAAATCCAAAACCCTAACCCTAGAAGATGAAAAGCTAACAGTTTTTTGGACCCTGTTTTGGGTAGTTTGGTGTATCAACTTTCTGAGGGCATAACTTTGGCATATGATCTCCATTTGTAGCACAAAATAGCTTGTTGGAAATGTATCGTCAAGGAAATTCATTTTGGGGGCTCAATCAAAGCCTTTGATCATCATTGAGGTGTTTGATCCCGAAAAACCTTCATTTAGGCCCTCAAAATGGCCCCAGAAGTTTAGGACCCAAAAAACTGCTAAAAATAGTAAATTGCCAGAATAATGTTTGGAGCCAGTTGGGATAGGTGGGTGGCCACCAATATCCACCTAGATCAATACAAGCACAAAAATTTTCAGGAAGGGATGAAAAATCTTGTTTCATGAGGCTTTTAAAGGTGGATGGAGCATTGCAAAGTCCAAAGGGCATCACTAAAAACTCATGATGGCCTTCATGTGTGTAGAAAATTGTCTAGGAATTCTCGCCTCCTTAATTTGTATTTGGTGTTATATAGAGAGAAGGTTCAATTTATTCAAGAAATTAGCACAACGAAGCTCATCCAAGAGATCATCAATAATTGGGATGGGAAATTTGTCATTGATGGTCCACTTAGTAAGAGCACTAAAATTAGGACACACATGCTAGGTACCTTCTTTATTCAATACCATAACCACAAGTGATGACTAAGGGCTAGTACTAGGATGGATGAATCCTATCTCCAATATTTCTTGAATAATATTTTTAATTTCATTCTTTTGTGCAAAAGGGTGCCTATAAAGACGCACATTGGGTGCTTATCTATTTGTAATCAAGGAAATACCATGAACATGCTCACCACATGAAAGGGGTAATTCAGGAGGTGTTTCAAATACATGATGTTTGGTTAGGACCAACTACAACTCAAGTTAAATTTCCTATGTGGGGTTGTCCATAACTTGGATGGCATTGAATTGGGAAATAATGGAAAAGTGGTCCTTCTTCAAGACTTTCTCTGTATGGTGAGAGATGATAATTTGTATGAATCCATACACAAGTCCCTTTAGTGTATGTTTTTGGTCATCCTTAGTGAATATCATGTATAATTCCTTGAAATTCATAGAAACAAGACACAAAGAACACAACCATTTTACACCAAGTACTACATCACAACCACCCATTTTAATATTGAACATGTGAGATTTGTGTTGATAGTCCCCCTTTTGAAGTTTCAAAGTCTCACACTTGCCATCACATTTCATCATATATCCATTGGATTCCATTATTTCAAAAGTGTGCTTCACATAGACATAACAATGGTTTTGTTCTACAACTCACCTATGAATAAAATCAATCAAAACAATCACCTTTTAGTTCTTGATGTTATTAATGAACTTAATAATATGGGGATTTGAAATTCCATATAAAGAATAGAGGGAAATTTTAGGTTTCTAAAAAGGAAGCTCTAGAGTGGTTTATTCCTAAGGAGAAGCAATAGTTTCTACAGAATATATCTCATTACTCTCTTCCTTGGAAATGTCTTCCAGCTATTCCATGTGGGCCACATCAATTTGAAATAGTTTTTGGTATTTACATTTATGACCTTTGAAATAAATCTCTTTACAATTCAAAAAAAAGTTTGAGGAATTGGTATTTTGTGACTTATTCCTAGGTTAACTTATGGATTCTCAAGGGTTGAGTTGGGGAGGTGGTTGTGGTAGGTGCTAGAAATGGAATGAGCAATAAATCTTTTTTTTTTAGCATTGGCAATCACCTGCACTTCTCGAACTTGTTGATAAGCCTCCAACCAAGTGGTTGGGTGAGCCATCAAGAAATATAATAAAATATCCTCCTTTAGAACACTGATAAAACATTCTTTCAAAACATTATTAGGCATGTTATTTGTGTAGATTACCAATTGATGGAAGGTGGTTTAGAATATTCCATTGTGCTAGTTGGGAATAACTTAGTCAAATTTCCTAAATAATAAGTGTCCATCTCAAAACGAGAATGGATGGATTTGATAAACTAGTTCTAGGCAAGTACCCCCCATAGGATTTCCTATACCATTTCCAACATTCTCAATCAAAGTATAACACACCCTTTCAAAGTTTCATCAACTCATTAGTAATACCTTGGAGGGAGAAGTAATATTCCAATTTAGTAACCCATCCGATGGGATTGGATCCATCAAAATTATTCAAATCTACTTTGGGATATATGTGCCACATGTTGTGTTCATTATCCTAAAAGTGTGAACCTAGGTGGTACCCTCCTCCATTGGAATAATCACTCCCTTCCAGATGCATATCAAGATACTGCTAAATTTCTTTGGTTTTAAGAATCATAGAGAGGTGGTTTTATAAGTCTTAAAATTTAGTTTTTAGTTCATCTAAATTATACTCGAGCTTAACATCCTAGTTTGTAACATTTATTTTATGGTTGGTGACCTTGGTTTCTAGGACATATTTTTCACATTTGTGGTCAACTTGTTTACCACAATTTATCAAACATTGATCTTGGTATCCACGGTTTCATTCTTTGTGGACCCCATTATCCTTGGGGTTCACAAAAAATGGTAATTTGAGAATTATGCTAAAGTAATCAGTGTTGTGTAAGGATTATTTTGAGATAGGTCTCCCACAATGGTTTTGGAAGGACCCACACTCTTTTTAATTCAATAGGAGTATTACTCTTGTCTAAGTATTACTGCACTAATGAAATTTACAAATTATTGATATTCCAACAAAAAAACAATTTTCAACTATCTATTTTGCAAAGGATAGTGTTTATAAGGTCCCAAGGAAAAAGGAGTGCCAAGTGTTATATCTCTCTAATATACCAATGGATTTCCATCAAAATTAACTAGTAGAATCTCCCACGATTCTATGTAAGGGGGGTAGACTGTACCCTTAGCCATACTACCTTATTCCAAGGTACTATAGAGTGTTCTCCTCAAGTATTATTCTTAGTGTACAATAGAAACAAGATGGATAATAGGTTTATGTAAAGCTATTTGAGGTGCACCTAGAGGGATTCTAATATACCCAAGGGTACATGGAACATAGAATCAGAAGGAAAATTCCATCTAAGGGGGTACTACTTGAAGGGATACCAATAAAGTTGTACAAGGGTGTCCAACCAAGTGAATCCAATTGTATTCTCTATATGTATTATGAAGTCTCCAACTATAGGTTTTTCCATTGAATGACAAATCTCTTTGTTTAAAGATGTTGGAATACATATCTCGCCCTTTTTTTTCTAAAATTAGGTCACGTTCTAGCATAGGAAAGAACTTTGATATGATTTGTAATGTAATTAACCAACAAAAACAATTTAACATGAAAAATATTCAAAGAAATATAAGTGTGGAAAATCAAATACAAGATATAATGATATTAAAACTATAGAATATACCCTTGTATCGATAATTCCAAAAGAGAGAGCAAGGTTCATGGGCCTCTTCAAGGGGCAAACCTCCTTTTAACTTAGCTCCAATACAATAAAAATCCTTGACAAAGCATTACATAGCCTTCAATATCTATAAATAGTTTCTTAATAGAAAAATCCACACTACTTGTGGGTCCATCATTAATGAGTATCAACCACCTAGTGGAGTTTACTTAATATTGGTGACCCTTTTACATAAATTACCACCTTCTAATTAAACAATTCAATGTTAGGAATTTTGAGTTGAAGGATTAAGGTTTCTAGAAATGGAGGCTTTCAATGATAGTTTCTTGCAAGGATTGAAGGTCTATTTCAAGTTGATGGACAACATGTGTCAATGGATCGTATCCATCGATTTTAGGATCATAGGTGTTATAGCGTCATTTTAAAATACACATGCATATGATGAATCATTGGCTTATGTTACATTCGTTTCCTTGCTTGTAGGACTTAAATCCCCTTTTTCCTCCTCAAAAACGTATTTAAAAACCCCTTTTATCAAAGTGTACAGGACTTTCCTTAAAACAACTCGTGTACATATAGGGGTTCCCTATTATCAACCCACGTACATGTTAATTTTGGCTCAAAAAATATAATCCCAAAAATTTGGGTGGAGTTTACGGATTTTTTTGTTCCCTAACTTTCTTAAGCCCATACATAGCGACTCCAACCATCAAAATGGAGTATAAAAGAGAGCCTTGTGGTGGAGGAAAAACATAACTAGGATGGCTAAGAAATGAACCATTATGTTGGCCTTTTGAATATTATCTTGCAAGTGCCATGTTTCCCTAGTGTCTGAGATTCTCCCCTCTACCTAGAAACTCTTGTTTCTAGAATTTGCATTCACCTTATCTTGTTAGGAAGAACAACTTTGTCTTCCTTGGACCTGCTAGAGTGCAAACTGTTGGAGGCACTCCTATACATTTTCATCCTTCAATGGAGGAACTTGGAGCCTAGTTCTAGGATGATGCCGCATAAGTTAGAAGTTGTAACGGACCCCTTTTTTGTCATCAATAAAATAACTCTCATTCTCATCTGATTCTTTGTGTTATTTTATGATTTTGATGATATTATATGTATGTTATTTAAAATCTAACATTGAATCTAAACTGTTTGCAATTAGTTATTTGGCAGATAACTACTTTCTTGTTGTTGCATATTTCTTTGTCTATAGAAATTTTAGAGGGTTGATATGAAGGAATTCCATAGCAAAATACATCAAGTGGGATCTACTTCAAACGTAGGATTCTAGGTGAACTCTTTTTCCCTTTTTCTGAAAGTTATTTATTGTAGGTAGTTATTCCTAATTGATAGTTTAATTAGAATTTGAGACAAGTTTCCTTGGTTCTGATCTATTGTGGTTGTGGCCCAAATACCATAGGGAGTAATTTCCCATAATAATAGGGCCACAAATTATGAATGGTTTGTTGATGCATTTGGATAACATTGTCACCTCCACTTGAATTTTATCACTAGTAGCAAAGGTCTCTTTCCCATTCCCTAACTTTGTGTTCCCTAACTTCCTATTTAGTCATGCCACGACTTTGTGTTGAATCTACATATATTCTTCTCAATCATTTTCTAGCCATCACCCACGTGACCCCCTCTAAGAGATGTTGCTACGTATGTAAGAACTTTTCAGATTCTTCAACCGGTATTGTGATCTTTACTGGCATATAGGGTAGGTTTCATTCCTCCTGCAAGATAATTTTGACTGTATCGCTCACATATATTCCATAGGATCCACCCCATTTGTTCATGAAATTATACCTTTAAGTTTCTTTAAATGTGTTGTTTACAGATGGTCACGCTTACCTCTTCATGGGTGTCCTAGTTAGTACCTCACTGGAATTTTTTACACCCATGCTGCATTTGTTTTGTAGGATCAAAAGCCCTATTTAGTCCTGCCATGTCTTTCCATTGAAGCCTCATGAATTCTTCTCAATATATTTCTAGATAACTTACCCATGGGGTTTGCACATTTTTTTGAGTTGTAATTTCATTCCATATTAACCGCTTGCACTTCTAGGCCCAATGTCAGATTCAAATTCCCATTGTTGAACCATTTTCTTATTCATTCTTACTAGTTGCTAGCCTTAAAATTTATGCCTTTGCGACTCGACACCTTTACCCCTGGAGTAGAAATTCCCCTGAGCATCCTTATCCTGTAAATTATTTCTTGCATTGAGCATAGATATGTTCCTTGCGCTCTGGAGCTAGTTTTATCACCTGCGATGCTCGTTTGTTCCATTGTACTATAGCATTATTTTATTCTTTTTCAGGCTTTATAATATGAAAAAGACAAAATAAAAAAATAAAAAATAAGGATTGGAATGAGTCTAAATATTTTATATATGGAAACTACTTGTGTCACCTTTGAACATAACACAATCTTATGAGTCTTGATTTCATTACTGGGTTTAGTATGGATTTCGGAGGCCCTTTTCTCATTTTTTAGCATAATATCCTCTAGTTGGTTATTCTTCTAGTCATATGGAGCATTTGTTGACACCTCCTATGTCGCAGATGTATCCCATTTTATAGTCCATGTTTCCTAAGTCACATTTTGTTTTTTGTCTCCATTCAAGGGAAGTCAACTTGTGTCGGCCATTCTGCAGAAACCTTGTCTTTCCGAGTCAGTCTTCGTCTGTCTGTCAAAAATTGCTCAGTATCACAAGTATTTTTTCATCCCACTTGTGCTATTTAGAAGGTCACCATTGACGTATTGTTGGTGGGTATTCTCTTATCAACTATGACTCATTTCTTTGAGAGTGACCTAGAGTTGCACCCTGGGCCTATTTCCATTATTGATAGGTAACCTTGCACTCAATAGATGAAAAACCATTATTGGTCGCTGACTGAGTGGTTTCCCTTGTGTTCAATTACAACAACCATAATCACACATAGGGATTCATGTGGTACCTTGGTTTCCATCTTCCCCCATTAGCGGATTCCTTGTCTGTTTTAGTAGTCTCCATTATTGACTAATATTCAGAGAGTCTATGTCGTGTGCTATTCCATTAGGTGCATGCCAAAGTCATACCTTGGTGTGGTCCTTACAATATTTATCATCTGAGTCCTTCCAAATCTTTGTCTGTCTGCTACTCCTCGTGTTGGATGATGGGGGATGCCTTAATGCCTTCCTTCTAGTGGATTTATTCCTATTGAATTCAACACATATTTCTCTAGGACAAGGATATAGAGTCATTTTTAGTACCTTGGGGCTTGCAGTCACCAGTGGTACGTTCCCACTCTATTGATAGTGGGAATACATCAATGCCCTTGATAACTAGATTCTATCAGGTGTTCTACATCAACTCATTTATTCGCACTTGATATATTGTACTAGGTACCTTGATTCCCATTATTATCATCGATGGGTTGTATTTTGTTTGTTAACAATATTCCTTAATGAATGGTAATCAAAAGGTGTCTCAATGTGTTCAACTTCAACACCTTTATTCACATAATGTAGACTCATACCACAACTGATCGTTTCTAGGACTTTGGGTGAAGTAAGAGCATCACACCTTTTGTGATCCTACCCAACCTATATTGATTGTACCATCCTCATAGACATTGGTACTTGCAGAGGATTAGTTTGTTCACATCCTTGGATGCATATATCTTCTACTTTAATTCTAAGAAATAACTCCACTTTGTATATATTTGTGGATATGATCGACATTTGCATGGATCCACTATGTATTTCATCGTGGCCATGATTGTTGATTTTATATATCACATGGATCGACTATGTATAATTTCCATGGCCATGGACACCAGTTATATTTCTATCATTCATGGATTCACAATGTACTTGATTGGCGACCATTCTTACATCATACTCAAGCACAAGAATGCTCGACTTGAGAATAAATTATCTTACTTGTTTTTTTTTGTAGGAACTGTTTCGGGACTGGTTTTCAACTACTCCTACCCACTATCCCTTCCACTATCTCATTACCTTTGTAATGTATTTCTACCATAAGTTTCTCTTCTAACCTCACACATTAGGGGGAATATGTTATAGCATCGTTTTCCACTACACATGCATATGATGACTCATTGGCCTATATTACATTCCATTCCCTACTTGCAGGACTTAATTCCCCTTTTTCCTCCTCAATGTTTTTTTAAAAACCCCTTTTATCAAAGTGTACATGACTTTCCTTAAAGAAACTCGTGTATGTACGTGGGTTCCCTGTTAGAAACCTATGTACATGTTAATTTTGGCTCAAAAAAATATAATCCCGAAATTTCAATTGGGGTTTATGGGTTTTTATGTTCCCTAACTTCCTAAAGCCCGTACATAACAACTCCAACCATTAAAATTGAGTATAAAAGAGATCCTTGGGGTGGAGGAAAAATATAACTAGTATATATAAGAAATGAACCATTATGTTGGCCTTTTAAAGATTATTCTACAAGTGCCATGTTTCCCTAGTGTCTGAGATTGTCCCCTCTACCTTGAAACCCTTGTTTCCAGAATTTGCATTCACCTTATCTTGTCAGAGAGAGCACCTTTGTCTTCCTTGTACCTACTAGAGTGCAGAGTGTTGGAGGCACTCCTATACATTTTCATCCTTGGGTGGAGGAACTTGGAGCCCAGTTCTAGGATGATGCCATAGTGGTTATAGGTTGTAACCAACCCCTTTTTTTTCATCAATAAACAAACTCTCATTCTCACACAATTCTTTGTGTTATTTTATGATTCTGATGATATTATTTGTATGTTATTTCAAATCTAACATTGAATATACACTGTTTACAATTAGTTAGTTGTCATATAACTACTTTCTTGCAGTTGCATCTTTCTTTTTCCAAATAACTTTCAGAGGGTTGTTGTGAGGGAATTCCATAGCGAAAGACATCAAGTGGGATCTACTTCAAACATAGGATTCCAGGTGCACTCTTCTTCCCTTTCTCTAAAATTTGGTTATTTTAGGTAGTTATTCCTAATTGACTATTTAATTAGAGTCTGAGACAAGTTTCCTTGGGTTCTGATCTATTTTGGTTGTGGCTCAATTACCATAGGGAGTAATTTCCCATCACAATAGGTTCATATTTTAGGAATTGTTTGTTGATGCATTTGGATAACATTCTCACCTCCACTTGGTTGTTATCACTGGTAGTGGAGGGCTCTTCGATCACCAATGTTGGGCATCCAAAGAAGCTTAATGGGAGTATTTTCCAGTAATGGGTTCATTTATTAGTATATGATTTGTGTTCCCATATCATGAATAATCATCCATTTTGTTTTGTATCCATTGATGCATTTGGTTTTTCCAAGCAATGGGTTTTGGAAATCATAGTAGATTACAAAGTTGAGGGGGTATATCCTTTTTTTAGAGATGGTGCTAGAGGAGGAGTCATGCAGAGGAAATTTGGGAACCTATGATAGTTTTAATTTTTTTTATCAAAGGCCTTGATGGGTGTTTGATTTAATTATGGGTGTCTAGATCTGATTTGGTTGTAGCCCTTAAAGTTTGTTTAGAAAACCATTTTGGGATTTTTCCCTCTCAATAATACCTTATTTATGTTGGGAAACAACCGTGAGATTCTTCCGAGTTATTAGACAACAAATTTGTAAGGATTGCATGATTTTCATAATGTTTCATTTGTAAGGAGTTGCAAGGCATATATTGTCATATACTTCCAAGCATATGTTTTGAAAATATGCATCCCATCCCAAGGATCCATCTTCATCTACTTAGCCTTTATTTATGCCTAGTCCATATATTGTTGAGCTAGATGAAATGACATAATTCAAGGTCAAACATTTGGAGGTAACTAAGCTATTTTCATCCCTTAAATTTGAATCAATAATGTGTAGATTTAATGGGTTTTTTCCTTGGTTGACCATTCTACACTAGTGGGTTTATTCCAACTAGACCAAGCACTATGAAATTTTATTGTGATCAAAAGGGTGTTTTGTTGTTCACTTCTATACTTTTGTTGATTATTAGAAAATATTTGAGGAAGGTCCTTGGTTTTGGGGAAGAGTGGGGCTCCTTGTTACCCCTTGGTTTCTAGAATTTGACCCTTGTTTAATGGTTGTATCCAAGATTTCGTTTTTTGTCAAACTCCTAAATTTGCCTCTTCCATTTCGACATCCTTTAACATTTAAATACATTGGAAATGCTTTAGGTAAATTGTTAAAGTATGATATGGAGTTTAATATATAGGGCCTCTTAACAAAGCTTGAATTTGTATAGAGATTGATCTTAGTAAAGGAATTCCAAAC
Source organism: Picea engelmannii (assembly GCA_009831015.1). Taxonomy (NCBI): domain Eukaryota; kingdom Viridiplantae; phylum Streptophyta; class Pinopsida; order Pinales; family Pinaceae; genus Picea; species Picea engelmannii. The sequence goes on from ML779426.1 coordinate 335,076, forward strand.
ATAATGATGTTATTGGAAATTTTAAATGGATTCAAACCATGGATTATGAAAATATGGCATTTCAATGTCATATTTGTCATGATATAGGTCATTTACTAAAATATTGTCCTCAATATCAAGGTCCTCCCAAGAGAAAATGGGTCACATTATTTTAAATCCAAAGGTTGGAAGCCTTATGAGTGTCCCCCTATAGTTGATAAGGATGATGAGAGCTCAGTATATTTGCAAGTTTCATATTTAGAGAAATACTTAAATGATGGAATGTAAGTTTGAAATAAAGATGTAAAACAAAATTTCGAGGTTAATAAGGAGAAATGAATGAATTGGATCCCCCCACTCACAATATTGTAGTGATTCAAGTCCTAATTGGAAGAATAAAGAGATCCCATGAATCTAAAACTTGTATGTATGATAAAGAATAGCCAATAATTTATATTCCATAAATACAAAATGTTGATGTACTCATGGCCATTGAAGGACTAGAGGTTTGGACAAAGGCTAAAAAAGGGGAAGGGAAAAAAGGTCGAATGGAGGAGAACATTCATCATTATTCTATGTTCAATTTTATCTAGTTTTTATTAGTTCTAATATATGACTATAATGTGTAGATGTATTGCTAGGACAAACATTGTTTGATATTTTGATCAATAACCTCATGGCTAAGTCTTTGTATATTTTGATTCCATCTAAAAATATCAAATATACGTTTTTTTCTTGGAAAAAAAATGTATTACTCACTAGCTATATTATGGACCTTATTAAATAATATGGTCTTGTGCATTAATTGACTAACTCCTAAGTACCCCAAAATAGGGAGGTGAAAGTCAGACACTAACATATGTATTTATGCTTTATGTATTTTTTAGTGACCAATAGTATTTGTTAACCTTATTCTCAAATTTTCATATTTCTATCCTAACAATATTTGACTATTAATTTCTCATATCATATCACTAAGCACTTTTTAAAATTAGTTCTTTAAAATACTTAGTAAAATCTGTATTCCATTTATTAAGGTGGTTTATTGCAAAATTTTGATTTTTTTTTTCTTCTTCCATTATTGATTGGTCTATTCCTATTCCTGGATGCATTTGTAAATGATATTTTCCTTTACTTTTACAATATATTTTTGTTTTATGTTGTGTCTTCAAGTAAAATGTAAAAGAGCTTAGGATCGCATGCTATAATGAGCAACCAATACATAGAAGTGTTTTTCATTTAGGAATGCTTAATTTATTTTATGATAAGATGAACGATGTTGATTTTGAATTTTTTCAAAAACTATCAGACAACTTGGCTACTCATAAGTGAAGCATAAGTAAAACAGGAACAAAATCAAACAATTTTTTTTACATCCATGACCCCTCTTGGTCTATCGAGAAAAATATTACATACTTGTGAAGCCAAGCCTTTACAAAATGTCCAATGTAAATTCCAAATACAAAAAGAATAAACATAAAAAAACAAAGTGCATGAGACTCCTATTTGATTTTTTTTAATATAAAACATTTCATTTCTTATTTTAAAACCCCCTTGTGGTAGGTTAGCTACTTTAGATGGGTTATCTCGTACCAATTTGTCCCTTAAATGCATCATCTTTGAAGCCCTTCCTATGATGTCCTCCAATACTTTGCCAAGATTTATACCTTTTCCAACTAATATTTTACGCATCATTCTTGAAACCCTTCCTATGATGTCGTCCAATAGTTTGCCAAGATTTATACCCTTTCCAACAATTTTTTTTATAATATGGATTTTTTTGATGTGCTTATATGACTCTCATGGAATCATAAAGTATTATTTTCCCATTTCTCAATGGTTCCCTCCATCCCACTCTCTCAAATATTAGAACTTGTCCTCAATTGGCTTGATTTTCATCCATGGCATATTTACTTTTAGGTATTCTTGTATCTTGATCTCACATGTGGAGTTAAAGTAGTTGATGTAGTAATTTTTTTTCCTAAGCATTTTTTTTTTCCATTTATCTCTCAGGTAGTAGCCCTGCATGTCATTTGTTATCTCCTTGAAGTAAAAATTGAGTCAAAAACCTCATCTACAATTCTATTCTATACAATAAAACATAAAACATTACTACTTTTAATTAATCGTTAGAATCTCTATTGGACGACTCCAACCCATGTTATATTTTTACATCCCATGTGAATCTCAAAAATGGTTTAAAGGTGTGTTGTACTATATAATTACATGGAGAATATTTGGCATTAGTGAAAGGTGGATTAATTTTTTTATATAAATCTTGAATATGCTTTGAAGAGGAATATATATGAGAATGATTTTTAAATATTTCACATGCATATTAGGGTGAATATGTTCATTATTACCGTTCATCTTTTATGAGTAGGGTTTTTAGTAATTTGTTAAAATATTTTCTATTACATTGTATGTAAAATTCATGGGAAAACTAGTGAAGGGGTTGGATATAATACCTTGTATAATGAAACCTCGGTTTCAAGAATGTTAGCATTAATGCTAGCAAGAATGTTAAAATTCATGGGAAAACTAATGAAGGGGTTGGATTAATCATCTAATAGATGTGAGCATTTTTTTCCCATTCATGTTCAAAGGAAGCTCAAAGACATTAGATCAACAACTTTGCAAAGATAAATGAGTACATTTTTTCATGGAAGGATAAATATTCATAGGTATTTATATACGTATTTGGGTATTCCAAAATTTTATTCTCTCCTTATTTTTGCAATATGTTTTTCAAAAGATTAAATTGTGAAAAAAAAGGAGTTGGAGAAGGAGATTAGGTGTCAAGTGGTAAAGACAAGCATGTAGTGGGGGTGATGTAATTGTTGAACCATGGAATATCTAAGACTTTGATAGAGAACTTGCAAGCAATGAGGAAGGCCTTATTTGACCTCCCCATCAAGCAAAAGGAGAAATACACTAATGACGACACAGAGGGTAAGATAGCAACCTATGGATCTAATATTTCCAACAACACTAGTGTTCAACTTGAATGAGAGGACTAATACTTCCACCTCTTGTAACCCCAACACTACAAAGGCATGACAACCTAGTCTAATGTTTGATACATAAAAAAAATCACAATTCAAAAAAGAACACACAAACAGTCCTATGGAGTTAGTCAGAGGAAAACTTTGGGGATGGAATCCCAAGTAGTTATTTTGTCTTTAATTGACTACTCATACTAATATTGATTGTTAATATGAGTTAGTGGAGCTTCCACCTTAAAGGTACTAAGTCTCCTTAAATATGATCCTTAAGTTAGTGATTAATTATGTTTTACATGCAAATTAGTACTATTGTCTTGATATGGTAATTACTAATACAACTATGAAGTTAACATGCATGATGAAATGAAATATATAAGAAAAATAAAACCAATAGAATCAAATTGAAAATAGTTTCACCTAATCAAAACAACAGTATCAAAGGTATCTATATAATACAATGCAAATTAACAAGGTATAAACTAAAACATGCTTTTAAAAGGAAAGAGGGAAAACTAATAAGATAATAAAATACATAGAGACAACGTAGATATGCCTAGAGAAATGATTGATCTATTTATTGAAAGATTTATTTCAACAACAAAATAAACCAAACAAGGCTCACAACTAGTTAGGCTCCCAAGGGTATGTTTATGAAACCATATGCCACTTATTACAAACAAAAAACCAAGAAAAGTGAAGCCTTAGATGGTGCAAGATTTGATGACCTCTACGACCAGATTGTTTGGAAGGTAACTACGTACATGGCTATGTTAATCCTTTGAAAATTGACATAAAATGTAACCATGAACCCATAAAAAAATTACATTCGAAAGAAAGAAAACATTATTTCACCCTATTGCTTGATCTTTGCTATAATCCATCACACCATTACAAGAAACTATCAAGATACTTGATGAATTAAAATAATATAGGATTTGATATGAAAATGTAGAAATCAAGCATAACTTATCTCTATATCCACCCCTATTTAGGTTTCCTTCCACTAATTTTATAGAGGGTGGGATGACAGATGAATAGTCATAATTTTCTCCTAAATTTCTCAATAAGTGATTTTTTGAGCATAATAAATTAGTTTTTGGATGAAAAGAAATTGGAAAGTTACATTGGTCAAACAAGGTTGGGGAATTAGGAAAACTATGGTTCCAACAACTCTATTAGTGTGTACATTTCTTCAAAAAACATCAAATAAAGTCTCATTGATCCAAAACTATTTAGCTAAGCATTTATCGAAAGTTCCTTTAAGACATATTAAAAAACTAATTTGTTTAGAACTATCTTTGTTACTTTCCTCATTCATCAAAAACATAATCAAGTAGTGTGTGTGTGTGTGTGTGTGTGTGTGAGTGAGTGAGTGAGTGTGCATGCGTAATGATATCAACTGTCAACTATCAATAACAATCTATCCACATACGCAATCCTTGATAAATTAAAAATTTTGAAACTACAACAAGCCTATCAATTAAGGAATAAAAATTTCCATAAAAATCACTCAACATAAACATCTACAGGCTTTTCTATTTTGAGTAAGAATCGAAATCCACTTGGGAATATCATTTAAAGGCTTAATAGTACCCTTTCCTTAATTCATCAAAAATATCATTTAAAGGCTTAATAGAACTATCTCTGTTACTTTCCTCATTCATCAAAAACATAATCAAGTTGTGTGTGTGTGTGTGTGTGTGTGTGTGTGTGCACGTGCGTAATAATATCAATTATCAACTATCAATAACAATCTATCCACATACGCAATCCCTGATAAATTAAAAATTTTGAAACTACAACAAGCCTATCTATTAAGGAATAAAAATTTCCATAAAAATCACTCAACATAAACATCTATAGGCTTTTGTATTTTGAGTAAGAATCAAAATCCACTTGGGAATATCATTTAAAGGCTTAATAGTACCCTTTCCCTAATTAACTAGTAATTCCAAAATGACTTTCCTTACAACTTGATAATCCATTCAAAGTTGATATTAATGCATAGGCATCTTATACAATTATTCACTTAAACCATTCATAGACCTACATCATGAAAGCATACATAGGTAATGGTATTTGGTGTAGTTAAAATAGGTCGTTAGTAGTGAAATGTGAAATGGGAAGGATCCATGTGAGGCAAAAGGAGACTGCAAATTCTGTTATTAGCCACCATCATCCACTTCATGTGGCATGGAAATTAAGCAAACACTTTCTATAACCTAACCCATGAAAGAACACCAAAATCAAAACATGGAAGCTCAAGACAATCATATTTAATGCAAAAGTGTGTTGGTCCACATTCTTCCATCAACCAATATTATCCATTCAACCATGTTTTTCATATGAAGCTAAACCAAAACAAGACTAGGATGCCCTTCATTGAACACGAGGTAAAAAACATGCTCACTAGCAATAAAAAAATTGTTGCTTGGAACCTAAGTATATCACCATATATCTAAGCTCAAGTGCTAAATTTGAACAACATAATAAATATGGGAAACCTATTAGGATCCGATCCTAACCCCTCTTTGTGGGTCATTAATTAGTATGATATATTTTCTATGTAATAAAGGTTGACATTAGTTAATAAGGCCTATTAAATAAAGAAGAATAAGTCAATGTAAGAAGACCTAATAGAAGCTTCCACTTCCATAAATATATTCCTCTAGAAGTTTCCTTAGAAGATATAATTAGTATAAATAAGACTAGAAGGTATTGGATAGCTTGTCTTGAGAATTATTGTAATAGAGCACTGCTCTGTTGGAGGCTTCCCTCTCAAAGAGGTAAGTAAACATTGTTTCCTATTAGTAAAGGTATTATTATGGTGTTGTGGTTTCATCTATTGTATTTTTATGTTGTTATTCTTTGCAATATTTCTATTTTGGCTATTATAATAGATATGGTACCTTACAAGTGGTATCATAGCACTTTCCTTGGCAAAAAATTGTGGATTATTTTTTTTCAAGGTAGAGACGTATTCTGACGTCTTAAAGTTACAGAGATATGTCTTTCAACGTATAAATACAGGGTTGGGGAATCATATGAACAAGAACTACAAGTGGTATTAAGCACACATTGTTGGCCACAATTGTAACGCCTGTTGGTACCCCTTCAAGTGGTAGTGCATCAGACAAGACCTGTATACTAATCGACCTAGATATCCTGAAGCCCTCCATAGATACACCAATCGACCGCATGACTACTATAGTGCCACTGAGAAAAACACTCGAGAATATACTCTCTCGTACCTAGGTAGTAGGGTAGTATGGATTAGGGCATGATCTATCCTCTTTAGTTAGTGCCCTGAGATATTGGGCCGAGTACTACTATTGGACCATGCACGTATATTAGAGAGTTATAGCACATGGAAAACCCTTGTCTGTATAAGCCCTGCATACCCTAACCCTTGAGACAGAAACATAAAAATAACAGACAAGATTTATTGTCGTCCAACTTTACCTCCTGCATTCTGGTTGCGAAATTACTACACATTTTTTCTTATTAAGAATTTAGGCTTTTCAACACTGCAATAGTCTTCAGATTGGAGTATAACTCCACAGGAGTTCAAAATAAAAAGAAAAAAAAAGTCTAGGGTGACCCACACCCTTATTTGAGACCTATCCCATTAGATTCCTCCCTTCATCCTGATCATAGTGGTACCTCTCATTTTTAACCCTATTTTTTTGTGGCCTGGCCCCTTTCCTGCCACCCTATTTGAGACCTATCCCATTGGATTCCTCTCTTCATATTGATCATACTGGTACCTATCACTTTTAACCCTATTTTTCTATGGCCTGACCCCTTTCCTGCACTACTATTGGCCCCCTATCCCACTAGCCTCCTTATCCTAGGATGTACGCTCTCCCTCAGTTTTCCCCATGTCCCCTACCCAAACCCATGCTCAGACCATGGAATACTTGGAAATTAGGGTCACCTCGTTGAACGCGACTGTGACCGCCCTCAAGGAGTCCCTTGAGGACAAGTTCAACACATTAGCACAACACATCAAGGGGAATCACCCTGAGTCCCACTCCGAGGATATTCACTCCTCCCATTCTCAACATCCTCATTATTTCCACTCTCATTAGGGTCCTCCACATTCCTATAATAAGGTTCCCAAAGTTGAGATGCATCAATTTGATGGATTTGACCCATCGGGATGGGTTTCTCAAATGGAACACTGCTTCTCCCTCCATGATATTCGAGATGATGAGACCAAAATCCATGTGGGAGTTTTGTACTTGGATCCATAAACATGACAATGGTGAAAATGGCATAAGAAATGATATTCAGGCTTACCTACTTGGACCATGTTCACCAAAGCAGTTTGTTCCCATTTTGATAGGCAATCCCATTTTTTGGGATGACTTTCCAAGGTCAAACAAACAGGATATGTGACCAACATCATCAAAAAATTTGAACAGTTGGCCATCTGCACTGAGGACTTATCGGGTGAGTTATATCTTGAATGTTTTATCACTGTCCTAAAGGATGCCATTAAGGCTCATGTTTGCATGCATCATCCGGTCACTTGGTTGTAGGCATGCCAATTATATAGGGAAGAAGATAACATTCTTTAGGTCCAACCTCTGTGAAATATAGTTCCCAATTTTCCTCTCCCAGGGGATACATCAGCTCCGACACAAACGTTAAAATTCCAAAAGGTATCTGTAGAAAAAATGGTAGAACGTCACAAGAAAGGACTTTTCTATTACACTGATGACAAGTATTCATTGGGCCATAAATGTTGTGAAAACAATTTCTTCCAGATTGATGCATAAATTTCCACTTCCTATGAATACATCCCATCATATGAGGCTCTTGACCATGAGGACGCCCAACCAAGTTTACACCTCAAAGATTCATCTGCAACCCCTGTGGAACCAACGAAACCTGTCATATCTCTTCATGCCCTCTTGAGTACTTCATCCCCACAGAAATTCAAGACCAATGGATACATCAAACATAGGTTGGTCTTGGTGTTGATTGATAGTGGTAGCACCCATAATTGTTTTCATCGTAGGCTCATTGAAGAGATTCATTTCTTTGTCTGCCCAGTTTCTAATTTTTAAATACTCATAGATAATGGTGGTATGATGAAGTGTGGGGGACATTGTGAGAATGTCAAAATCCAAATGGGTGATTATCATATGAAAAATCACATATTCTTTATTTCCATGGGTGGTTGTGATATTGGATTTTGTGTATAATGGATTCACACCCTGGGACTGATTACAATGGATTACCAAGATTTATGTATGAGCTTCACCCAAGAGGCTCACCCCTATACCCTCTAAGGCCTCCAAGTTGGCTCCCCTGAAATCATCATCTCTCATAGGATGGATGTTTTTTTGAATAAAGGAAAATATTATGTGATTTATCAATTTAATTCCATCCAAGTCTTTCCTCCTATCCTGTGACTAATCTTGGAAAAGTACCCCGGGGTCTTTGAGGTGTTGGTTGTGGAGCCGGATTATCTTCCTGGTTCATAGGTATTTGTTTAAAACCGTGTTTATACCGCATGAAAACTGCACACCTCGGAATATTGTACACCCCTCCACATGGGGGGGTTGCAGGGGGGGATTTCCCCCCCTGTGGGGTTCGGGGGATAGTGTTCCCCAAAGGAAAATTTTCTTTGTAAATGTATATTGTAATTTCATAGTAAATATGGACCTTTCATCATAAGTTCATAGATATTATAACATAATTTATGTTAGAGTTTTTTTCCCTGGAAGGAAACCCTCTTTTATGAGGGAATTGTATTGTGGCTATGTATCATTACGAATATTGTATTCTAAGAGAGGAGATTGTGAGAGAAAGAAGAGGAAGTTACATTGGGTGTGTTTTAGGTTGTGTCCCTTCATTTTCTAGATAATAATAAAGGAAGGACCTAGAAATTTCTATGGTGGACGTAGCCCACACTAGGTGGACCACGTATATATGTGTCTCTATTGTATTGTGTATCTTCTGTGTTTTATTTCCGCATTTGCTTTATTTTATTGCCCCACAATCCTATTTTTCTAAAAACTGGTATCAGAGAAAAGGTAACTCGTAGGAAAAGAGGGTTCCTGATCTAGGTGGATATCGGTGGCCACCCACCTTTTCCAACTGGCTCAAAACAGTTTTCCGACAATTTTGGTAATTTACTATTTTTAGCAGTTTTTAACTTCTAGGGCCATTTTGAGGGCTTAAATGAAGGTTTTTTGGGATTGATATTCTCAAATTTAGCTAAAGGATCAGTTTGATCCCCCAAAATGAATCTCTTCGGCGGTACCTTTCCAACGAGCTATCATGCACCCCAAACGAAGATCGTATGCCAAAGTTATGCCCCTGGGAAGTTGATACACCAAACGACCCAAAAGGAGGTCCACAAAATTATTGGATTTTCATCTTCCGGGGTTAGGGTTTTGGATTATATTTATGATAATAAGGCCTTTGGAGACTCATTGTAAAATCATCTTCTTGCGAATGCGAGTAGCAGACACATCTCTTTTCAGATATAAGCCGTCGCCATTCTAACAAGTGTTTCACTCTGTATTTTTACAGTCTTTGTACATTTTCTCTCATTAATAGAAAATTGTGTATTACTATATCTTTGTGTTTATGGTTGCATCTATGATACATTTATGTTATATTATTGGATATCCTAGATATCTCTGTACATTTATTTATTATATCTCCACTCTCATTTCGTGCCAAAAATAATCTGGATTAGTGGTGTCAAAGCAAGCTACTCTTGATTGTTTTTCAATGCATGTCCCCGACGAGGTCCGAGTATAGAAATTTGGGTCTAAAGCTTGTCTCTCTTGAGTACAATCTCTCTCACACACCCAAGAAACCCTCCATCGCAGAAGAAAATAAAAATGACAGAGCAGTCGATTCTATTAATATGTTGCTTAGGCAAGCTCTCACACGACAGAGGGACGAAATGATGGATAATGTTTCCCACATCCTTCAACATTTGTCGATAACAACAAGCATGTATTCATCAAGCAACCACTTTGGAGGCACCTCGCCTTTCAAGGCACAAGTTAATTTTGCTATTCCCATATTTGAAGGACAGATAGATGTGGATGCCCTAGAAAAATGGTTAAATATGCTAGAAGGTTATTTCTTTGTTCATAATTTATCTGACATGGAAAATATCACCTTCGCACTCCTTAAGGATCTCCCCCATGTCAAACATTGATGGGAAACTTACTGAGAGAAAATTTCCACAGAGGAGTCTGGAATATATGGGGTCGATCCCACTCAGGATTTTTTTTTGGATGCGGTAAAGGAAAAGTATTACCCTGTTGGCAATTATGAGGACCAATACATGAGATGGACCACACTGCGGAAAGAGAGGGCCAAGAAGTTCTGGAGTTCACCAATACTCTCCATACCTTGCACAAAAATATTGGTATCAAAGACTCTGAATGACATTTGGTTATGAAATACCATGGGGCTCTACACAGATACATCCAAACTGAAATGGATTTTCTGGACACCTCATCACTCGGTGATGCTTATCGATATGTTGTTAAAATTGAGAAGAAATTTAAGCACCAAAACAAATAGGAGTTCGGGTCTGCAAATCAACAACAACCAAAGTATGATAAAGACGGACCTAACAAACAGTCTCCCAAAAATTAGTCCAAGCTACAGGAAAATAAGGGTCATGGAAAGACAAAGAAGGACACTAGAAAATGGTGTGATTTCCACAAAATCCCCTGGAACAACACCGATGAATTTCGCTCAAAATAGTCATTGGTGGTCAAGATCAAAGACAAGGAGCCGAACCCTAATTCATAATTTTATTAAGAAAATATTTATAGAAGATAGATCATCGACATAGACTCCATTGTTATTGTCGCGACCGCAAAAAATCAACCAGAAGAACCAACAGATCCTGAAGAGGGAGAGTGCCTTTTTCATTCATAGATGTGGGTGAAGGGGACCCCACTGCATTTTATTATTGGTAGTGGAAGCCAGAAGAACCTCATCTCAGCAGAGGTCCTCAAACAGTTGGGATTGTCGACAACACCACACCCATAGCCATACAACATCGGATGGCTTCACCAGGGACGAAATATTCTTGTCAACCATCAGTGTCGATTGTCATATGACATCCAAACCTTCAAGGATGAGGTATTATGTGATGTTTCCCTGCTAGATGTCTGTGATGTTCTCTTGGGACTATGTGGAAGAATCATGCTATCTATGAGTCTCGACCCCGTAGTGTCATTGTTACTCTGGGGGGTCATCTCTATAGAATAGCAGAGGTAGTTTCAACTACTATCCCACCTAAACAATTCCGCAAAGTAGTATCTCATACTACAAAATTCGTCTTCTTCACAATCTGTTTAAAAGGTGAGCATAAGGATACTGCAACCACTATAGCCTCAACACAAGCACCTTCTATCCAAAAGAAGAAGGTTGACAAGATTGCAACAAAGTGTAAATATTCCTTCTTCACACAGACATTTCATGTAGCTATATTGGTTAGAAAGGTCCAACCCTTCCAGCCACAGGTTCGTGACAACCTTCAACAAGCTAAGTAGCACAAATTCTCCAATAAGGCAAGTAGCTCATCAAGATGCAGATTCAACAAATGATTTTCCCTCTCCTCTGGGTAGTCAACGCAATGGATACCATTTCTTCCTAAGTAGGGAAGATTGATCCAGGTGGATATCGGTGGCCACGCACCTTTTCCAACTGGCTCAAAAAATGTTTCTGGCAATTTTGGTAATTTACTATTTTTAGGAGTTTTTAACTTCTGATGCCATTTTGAGGTCATAAATGAAGGTTTTATGAGATCTATCTTCTCAACAATAGCCAAAGTATCTTATATATCCCCTAAAATAAATCTCCTCGATGATACCTTTCCAACAAGTTATTGTGCGCCCCAAACGGAGATCGTATGTCAAAGTTGCGCCCCCGGGAAGTTGATACACCAAACTACCCAAAACGGGGTCCACATAAATGTTGGATTTTAATCTTCTAGGGTTAGGGTTTTAGATTTTATTTATGATAAAAAGGCCTTTGGATCCTCATTGTAAAATCATATTCTTGTGAGGGCGAGTAGAGGACACATCTCTTCTCAGAGATAAGCTATCACCACTCTAGCGAGTGTTTCACTGTATATTTTTACATTCTTTGTACATTTTCGTTCATTAATAGAAAATTGTGTATTATTGCATCTATGTTTTTATGGTTTCATATTTGATACATTTATTTTATATTATTGGATATCTGAGATATCTCTGTACATTTCTTTATTATATCTCTGCTCTCATTTCATGTCGAAAATAATCTGGATCAATTCTTGGTTCGAGTGGGAGCAATGGCGAAAGATGGAAAGTTTAGGGTTGAGAAATTTATGTTGGTTGTGGAGCCTGATTATGTTCTTGATTCAGAGGTCCTTTCTTTTATCTGTGTTTATACCCCAGGAAGACTTTACACCCCAGAAGTATGTACACTCTTCCACGCATGGGAGTGTAGAGGGGCGGTAGCCCCTCTGTGGGGTTCGGGGGGACTATCCCCCCGGATGGGGGTTCGGGGGAAAGCGGGCCCCCGACGGGGGTTCGAGGGTAGTGTCCCCCAATGGGGGTTCGGGGGAAAATCCCCCAAAGGAAAAATTTTCTTGTAAATGTATATTGTAATTTCATTGTAAATCTGGACCGTTCATTATAAGGTCGCAGATCTAACGGTAGAAATTATCTTAGGGTTCTTTTCCCTAGAATGCAACCCTCTGTTATGAGGGAAATGTATTGCGGCTATGCATTATAGTGAGTATTTCATTCTGAGAGAGGAGACTTTGACAGAAAGAAGAGGAAGTCACAACGGGTTTGTTGTAGGTTGTATCCCTTCTTTTGTTGGATAATAATAAACGAAGGACCTGGCAATTTCTCTGGTGGACATAGCCCACACTGGGTGAACCACGTAAATATGTGTCTCTATTGTATTGTGTATCTTCTATGTTTTTTTCTGCATTTATTTTATTTTATTGCTCTGTGGTCCTATTTTTCCTAACAACTGGTATCAGAGCGAAAGGTAACTCACAGGAAAAGAGGGTTCTTGGTTCGAGTGGGAGCAATGTTGGAAGATGGAAAGTTTAGGGTTGAGAAATTTAATGGCCAAAACTACCAGTTATGGAAGATGCGGATGGAAGATTATTTATATCAGAAGGATCTATTCCTACCATTGGGCAGAGTAGCAAAGAAGCTGACGACCATGAAGGACGAAGAATGGGATATTATTAAAAGAAAGGCTCTAGGAACGATACGGCTGAGCTTGGCAGCGTCGACCGCTTTCAGTATTTCGAAAGAAAAGACAACAAAATATCTGATGGACGCATTGGCTAAACTGTATGAAAAACCCTCAACGTCCAATAAGGTATTTCTAATGAAGAGATTGTTTAATATGAAGATGTCAGAAGGTGGTTTTGTTGCAGATCATTTAAATGAATTTAATACGGTTACTAATCAACTAAGTTATGTAAAATTGGACTTTGATGATGAGGTTAGGGCTCTTCTAATATTGTTCTCATTGCCAGAAAGATGGAATGGCTTGGTCATGGTTGTAAGTAACTCTTTCTCTGGTTCAAATACTTTAAAATGTGATGATGTTGTTGGTGTTATCCTTAATGAGGAAATGCGACGGAAAAGCATAGGTGAGACATCAGGTAATGCATTGAACATGGAGAACAAGGGAAGACAAAAGGATAGAGGAAAGGGCTCAGGGAACCGAGGGAATTCTAGGAAGGGAAAATCCAAATCCAGACTTGGAAAGATAGAGTGCTGGAATTGTGGGAAGAAAGGACATCTGAAGAAAGACTGCAGAGCTCCAAAGAAACAAAGAGATGGACAACAGGAGATAAATCAGGAAGCAAATGTAACAGGTGATGTGTTACAAGATGCTTTGATTCTTTTTGTAGATAATATTTCTGAGCCTTGGGTAGTAGATTCAGGGGCTTCATTTAAAGCCACACCCCATAGGAAACATTTTCTAGACTATGTTCAAGGTGATTTTGGACAGGTTCATTTGGGTGATGATGCACCATGCAAAATTGTTGGAATGGGAAAGGTAAAAATAAAGCAACGCAATGTAAACCAATGGTTGTTGAAAGAGGTAAGACATGTTCCAGATTTAAGGAAAAATCTAATTTCAACAGGGCAGTTGGAAAGTGAAGGTTGTGTATCCATATTTACAGATAAGACGTGGAAAGTCATCAAAGGATCATTGGTGATAGAAAAAGGAGAGAAGGTAGGTACATTGTATTTATGTACTGGTAATAGTAACTCTTATATCTCTTTAGCTTCTACACTAGTGGATACAGCACTGTGGCATCATAGGCTAGGACACATGAGTGAGAAGGGTATGCAGATACTTCACAAAAGAAATTTGTTTCCATATCTTAAACAAATTGATTTGGACTTCTTTGAGCATTGTGTTTATGGAAAACATAAGAGATTCAGATTTCTCAGAGTCAGAAAAGAAAAGAAGAATGAAAGGCTAGAGCTTGTGCATACAAATGTATGGGAACCAGCTCAGGTATCATCTCTTGGTGTCTTAGATCAGATAATGGAGGTGAATATTGCAGCAAGGAGTTTGATGATTACTATTCATACCATGGGATTCGTAGAGAGAAGATAGTTCCAGGAACACCACAAGAAAATGGTGTGTCAAAAAGGATGAACAAGACAATCATGAAGCGTGCAAGGAGTATGAGATTGCATGCCGGTTTGCCATTACAGTTCTGGGCAGATGTTGTAGATATTTCTATTTACTTAATAAATAGAGGACCTTCAAGCTCTTTGGATGGTAGAATTCCAAAGGCGGAATGGACAGGAAAAAAGGTAAACTATTCTTTTTTTTTTTTACTTTTGGTTGCGAAGCATTTGTCCATTTTGATAAAAAAAAAAATAGAACAAATCTTGAGTCTAAATCCAAGAAGTATACCTTTATTGGATACGATATTAATGATTTTGGTTATCTCTTATGGGATTATGAAAATAAAAAAATAATTAGGAGTAGAGATGTCTTATTCAATGAGAAGGTCATGTACAAAGATCAGATGTAGGGAAAGAAACAGGAAGAAGAAAAACAAGAATACACAGTGCTTGATGAGATCACTGGAAAAAAAAATTCAAAGGAACCTGAAAATCAAAATGTACAACAACAGGAGCAGTAGGTACCTCAAACACCTGCAAGTGTTGTTAGAAGATCTACCAGGTTAAGTATACCCCTTGAACAATACTCTCCTTCATTGTATTATTTATTGTTGACTGATTCTGGTGAACCAAAATGTTATGAAGAGGCAATGCAGGTAGACACCAAAAAGAAGTGGGAGCAAGGCATGAAAGAGGAAATGGATTCCTTGGCAAATAACTAGACTTGGGACTTGGTTCAGTTGTCTGCTGGAAAAAGAGCATTGCATAATAAATGGGTTTACAAGTTGAAGGAAGAAAATGGAGGAGAAAAGCAGTACAAGGCTAGACTTGTTGTAAAGGGGTTTGCACAAAAGAAAGGTATAGATTTTGTTGAAATATTTTCTCCTGCTGATAAAATGACTTCAATTAGGACTATTTTAAGTCTTGTGGCAATANGAACAGTTAGATGTAAAAACAACTTTTCTCCATGGGGATTTGGAGGAAGAGATTTATATGCAACAACCATAGGGGTATGAGGTCAAAGGGAAGGAGAATTTGGTATGCAGGTTGAAGAAGGTCTTGTATGGCCTAAAGCAACATCCAAGGCAATGGTATTTGAAGTTTGACAGGTTTATGACGGAACAAGGTTATAGTAGATTTCATTCTGATCATTGTGTTTATTTTAAAAGGCTAGAAAATGGAAGCTATATTATCTTGCTATTGTATGTACATGACATGCTTGTTGCAGGGTCTAATATGCAGGATATAAATTTTCTCAAGCAGAAATTAGCCAATTCATTTGCGATGAAGGATTTGGGTGCTGCAAAGAAAATCCTTGGCATGAGAATAACAAGAGACAAAAAAAATTGCAAATTGACATTGTCTCAGGGTGAGTACACAAAGAAGGTGTTGGAAAGGTTTAGAATGAAAAATGCAAAACCAGTTAGTACACCTATGGCCAACCATTTCAAATTAACTAAGGAAATGTGTCCCAAGACACAGGAGGAGATAGAATACATGTCCAGGGTCCCTTATTCATCAGCAGTTTGTAGCTTGATGTATGCAAAGGTTTGTACAAGACTAGATATTGCACATGCAGTGGGAGTTTTGAGCAGGTATATGAACAATCCAGGTAAAGAACATTGGGAGGAAGTAAAGTGGATTCTCAGGTATTTAAGAGGTACTTCTACTCATGCCTTATGTTTTGGAGGTTCAAACACTTTTCTATAGGGATATGTTGATTCATATATGGCAAGTGATAAAGACAGTAGGAGGAGCACCACAGGGTATGTTTTTACTATAGGTGGAACAACAGTAAGTTGGATTTCGAAATTGCAAAAGGTTGTTTCAATTTCAACAACAGAGGCAGAGTATGTTTCTGCTATAGAGGCTAGTAAAGAGATGATTTGGTTACAAAGGTTTATGGTGGAATTGGGAAAGAAGCAAGAGAATAGCAAGTTGTACTGTGACAGTGAGAGTGCAATTCATCTTGCAAATAACTCAACCTTCCATTCAAAGACTAAGCATATACAGTTGAGGTACCACTTCATACGATTCGCCTTGGAAGATGGACATTTGAAGTTGGAAAAGATACACACTAGCCAGAATCCTGCAGACATGTTAACAAAGGGACTAACCAAAGAGAAACTCAGTTCCTGCTCAGTTTCAGTTGGTCTTCAAGAATGAATATGAAGATGATAAATTTTCCAGGTCCAAGAAGGTTCAGAGTCCAGCATATACAACACTGGTGGAGTTGTTGAGATCAGTCTCCAAGTGGGATATTGTTCAGAGGTCCTTGCTTTCAGCCGTGTTTATACCCCATGAAGACTTTACACCCCAGAAGTATGTACACTCTTCCATGCGAGGGAGTGCAGAGGGGGGGTACCCCTCTATGGGGTCCGCGGGCCCCCAGCGGGGGTTCGAGGGCAGCGTCCCCCGAAGGAAAATTTTCCTTGTAAATGTATATTGTAATTTCATTGTAAATATGGATCGTTCATTATAAGGTCGCATATCTAACGGTAGAAATTATGTTAGGGTTATTTTCCCTAGAAGTAAACCCTTTGTTATGAGGGAAATGTATTGCGGCTATGCATTATAGTTAGTATTGTATTCTAAGAGAGGAGACTGTGAGAGAAAGAAGAGGAAGTTACAGCGGGTTTGTTGTAGGTTGTATCCCTTATTTTGTTGGATAATAATAAAGGAAGGACCTGGCAATTTCTCTGGTGGACGTAGCCCACACTGGGTGAACCACGTAAATCTGTGTCTCTATTGTATTGTGTATCCTCTGTGTTTTTTTCCGCATTTTTTTTATTTTATTGTTCCGCAGTCCTATTTTTCCTAACAACTAGTATAAGAGCGAAAGGTAACTCGCAGGAAAAGAGGGTTCCTGGTTCGAGTAGGATCAATGTCGGAAGATGAAAAGTTTAGGGTCGAGAAATTTAATGGCCAAAACTACCAGTTATGGAAGATGTAGATGAATGATTATTTATATCAAAAGGATATATCCCTACCATTGGGACGAGTAGCAAAGAAGTCGAAGGCCATGAAGGACGAAGAATGGGAGATTCTTGACAGAAAGGCTCTAGGAACGATACGGCTGATCTTGGCAGCGTCGGTGGCTTTTAATATTTCAAAATAAAAGACAATGAAGGATCTGATGGGCGCATTGGCTAAACTGTATGAAAAACCCTCAGCGTCCAATAAGGTATTTCTAATGAAGATATTATTTAATATGAAGATGTCAGAAGGTGGTTCTGTTGTAGATCATTTAAATGAATTTAATCCAGTACTAATCAACTAAGTTCTATAAAAGTGGACTTTGATGATGAGGTTAGGGCTCTTCTAATATTGTGCTCATTTCTAGAAAGCTGGAACAGCTTGGTCATGACTGTAAGTAACTCTGTCTCTGGTTCAAATACTTTAAAATTTGATGATGTTGTTGGTGTTATCCTTAGTGAGGAAATGCGACGGAAAAGCACAAGTGAGGCATCAGGTAATGCGTTGAACATGGAGAACAAGGGAAGACAAAAGGATAGAGGAAAGGGATCAGGGAACTGGGGGAATTCTAGGAAGGGAAGATCCAAATCCAGACTTGGAAAGATAAAGTGTTGGAATTGTGGGAAGAAAGGACATCTAATGAAATACTGCAGAGCTCCAAAGAAACAAAGAGATGGACAACATGAGAGAAATCAAAAAGCAAATGTAACAGGTGATGTGTTACAAGATGCTTTGATTCTTTCTATAGATAATATTTCTGAGTCTTGGGTAGTAGATTTAGGGGCTTCATTTCATGCCACACCCCATAGGAAATATTTTCTAGATTATGTTCAAGGTGATTTTGGACAGGTTCATTTGCGTGATGATGCACCATGCAAAATTGTTGGAATGGGAAAGGTAAAAATAAAGCAACGCAATGGAAACCAATGGTTGTTGAAAGAGGTAAGACATGTTCCAGATTTAAGGAAAAATCTAATTTCAATAGGGAAGTTTGCAAGTGAAGGTTGTGTATCCATATTTACAGATAAGACGTGGAAGGTCATCAAAGGATCATTGGTGATAGAAAAAGGAGAGAAGGTAGGTACATTGTATTTATGTACCGGTAATACTGACTCTTCTATTTCTTTAGCTTCTACAGTAGTGGATACAACACTGTGGAATCATAGGCTAGGACACATAATTGAGAAGGGTATGCAGATACTTCACGAAAGAAATTTGTTGCCAGATCTTAAACAAATTGATTTGGACTTCTTTGAGCATTGTGTTTATGGAAAACATAAGAGAGTCATATTTCTCAGAGTCAAAAAAGAAAAGAAGAATGAAAGGCTAGAGATTGTGCATACATATGTATGGGGACCAACTCAGGTATCATCTCTTGGTGGCGCTCGTTATTATGTTACTTTTATTGATGATGCAACTAGAAAAACTTGGGTTTATTGCATTCGACAAAAATATGATGTTTTTGATACTTTTAAGAAATGGAAAGCTTTAGTTGAGAATGAGACAGCAAAAAAATTGAAGTGTCTCAGATCAGATAATGGAGGTGAATATTGCAGCAAGGAGTTTGATGATTACTGTTCATACCATGGGATTCATAGAGAGAAGATAGTTCCAAGAACACCACAAGAAAATGGTGTGTCAGAAAGGATGAACAGGACAATCATGGAGCGTGCAAGGAGTATGAGATTGCATGTTGGTTTTCCATTACAGTTCTGGGCAGATGTTGTAGATACTATTGTTTAATTAATAAATAGAGGACCTTCAAGCTCTTTGGATGGTATAATTCCAGAGGAGGAATGGACAGGAAAAAAGGTAAACTATTTGTTTTTTTTTAACTTTCGGTTGCGAAGCATTTGTCCATATTGATAAAGAAAATAGAACAAAGCTTGAGTCTAAATCCAAGAAGTGTACCTTTATTTAATACAGTGTTAATGATTTTGGTTATCGCTTATGGGATTATGAAAATAACAAAATCATTAGGAGTAGATATATCCTATTCAATGAGAAGGTCATGTACAAAGATCAGTTGCAGGGAAGGAAATAGGAAGAAGAAAAACAAGAATACACAGTGCTTGATGAGATCACTGAAAACTAAATTCCAAAGGAACCTGAAAATCAAAATGTACAACAACAGGAGTAGCAAGTACCTCAAACACCTGCAAGTGTTGTTAGAAGATCTACTAGGTTAATTATACCCCCTGAACAATACTCTTCTTCATTGTATTATTTATTGTTGATTGATTCTGGTGAACCAGAATGTTATGAAGAGGCAACGCAGGTAGACACCAAAAAGAAGTGGGAGAAAGGCATGAAAGAGGAAATGAATTCCTTGGAAAATAACCAGACTTGGGACTTGGTTTAGTTGCCTGCGAGAAAAAGAGAATTGCAGAATAAATGGGTTTACAAGTTGAAGGAAGAAGATGGAGGAGAAAAGCGGTACAAGGCTAGACTTGTTGTAAAGGGGTTTGCACAAAAGAAAGGTATAGATTTTGTTCAAATATTTTCTCATGTTGTTAAAATGACTTCAATTAGGACTATTTTAAGTCTTGTGGCAGTAGAATATTTGCATCTTGAACAGTTAGATGTAAAAACAACTTTTCTCCATGGGGATTTGGAGGAAGAGATTTATATGTAGCAGCCACAGGTGTATTAGGTCAAAGGGAAGGAGAATTTGGTATGTAGGTTGAAGAAGAGCTTGTATGGCCTAAATCAAGCTCCAAGGAAATGGTATTTGAAGTTTGACAGGTTTATGACAGAATAGGGTTATAGTAGGTGTCATTCTGGTCATTGTGTTTATTTTAAAAGGCTAGAAAATGGAAGCTATATTATCTTTCTATTGTATGTAGATGACATTCTTGTTGCAGGGTCTAATATGCAGGATATACATTTTCTCAATAGGAAATTAGCCAATTCATTTGCAATGAAGGATTTGGGTGCTGCAAAGAAAATCCTAGGCGTGAGAATAACAAGAGACAGAAAAAATTGCAAATTGACATTGTCACAGGGTGAGTACACAGAGAAGGTGTTGGAGAGGTTTAGAATGCAAAATGCAAAACCAGTTAGTACACCTTTGGCCAAACATTTCAAATTAACTAAGGAAATGTGTCCCAAGACAAAGGAGGAGATATAATACATGTCCAAGGTCCCTTATTCATCAATAGTTGGTAGCTTGATGTATGCAATGGTTTTCACAAGACCAGATATTGCACATTTAGTGGGAGTTGTGAGCCGGTATATGAACAATCCAGGTAAAGAACATTGGGAGGAAGTAAAGTGGATTCTCAGGTATTTGAGAGGTACTGCTACTCATGCATTATGTTTTGGAGGTTCAGACACTTTTCTACAGGGATATGTTGATTCAAATATGGCATATGATAAAGATAGCAGGAGGAGCACCATAGGGTATGTTTTTACTATAGGTGGAACAATAGTAAGTTAGATTTCGAAACAACAAAAGGTTGTTTCACTTTCAACAACAGAGGTAGAGTATGTTGTTGCTACAAAGGCTAGTAAAGAGATGATTTGGTTACAAAGGTTTATGGAGGAATTGGGAAAGAAGCAGGAGAATAGCAGGTTGTACTATGACAGTGAGAGTGCAATTCATCTTGCAAAGAACTCAACCTTCCATTCAAATACTAAGAATATATAGTTGAGGTACCACTTCATACGATCTACCTTGGAAGATGGACATTTGAAGTTGGAAAAAATACACACTAGCTAGAATCCTGCAGACATGTTAACAAAGGGAGTAACCAGAGAGAAACTGAGTTCCTGTTCAGTTTCAGTTGGTCTTCAAGAATGAAGATGAAGATGAGAAATTTTCCAGGTCCAAGAAGGTTTAGAGTATAGCATATACAACAACGATGGAGTTGTTGAGATCAGTATCCAAGTGGGAGATTGTTGGTTGTGGAGCCTAATTATGTTTCTGATTCAGAGGTCCTTGCTTTCAGCCGTGTTTATACCCCATGAAGACTTTACACCCCAGAAGTATGTACACTCTTCCACGCGAGGGAGTGAAAAGGGGGGGCACTCCCTCTGTGGGGTCTGGGGGGGATATCCCCCCGGATAGGGGGTTCGGGGGAGAGCGGGCCCCCAGCAAGGGTTCGAGCACAGCGTTCCTCGATGGGGGTTCATGGGAAAAGCCCCCGAAGGAAAAATTTCCTTGTAAATGTATATTGTAATTTCATTGTAAATCTGTACCATTCATTATAAGGTCGCGGATCTAATGGTAGAAATTATGTGAGGGTTTTTTTCCCTAGAAGGAAACCCTCTGTTATGAGGGAAATGTATTGCGGCTATGCATTATAGTGAGTATTGTATTCTGAGAGAGGAGACTGTGAGAGAAAGAAGAGGAAGTTACAGCTGGTTTGTTGTAGGTTGTATCCCTTCTTTTGTTGGATAATAATAAAGGAAGGACCTAGCAATTTCTCTAGTGGACATAGCCCACACTGGGTGAACCACATAAATCTGTGTCTTTATTGTATTGTGTATCTTCTGTGTTTTTTTCCACATTTGTTTTATTTTATTGCTCTGCGGTCCTGCTTTTCCTAACAATTTAACAACCAAAACTACTAGTTATGGAAGATGCATATGGGATATTATTTATATCAGAAGGATATATTCCTATCATTGGGTTGAATATCAAAGAAGTTGACAGCCATGAAGTATGAAGAATGGGAGGTTCTTGACAGAAAGGCGCTAGGAACGATACAAATGAGCCTAATAATGTTGGTGGCTTTCAATATTTCAAAAGAAAAGACAATGAAGGAGTTGATGGATGCATTGGCTAAACTATATGAAAAACCCTCGGTGTACAATAAGGTATTTCTAATGAAGAGATTATTTAATATGAAGATGTCAGAAGTTGGGTCTATTGCAGATCATTTAAATGAATTTAATACAGTTACTAATCAAATAAGTTTTGTAAAAGTGTATTTTGATGATGAGGTCAAGACTCTTATAATATTGTGCTCATTGCCGGAAAGTTAGAATGGCTTGGTCATGGTTGTAAGTAACTCTTTCTCTAGTTCAAACACTTTAAAATTTGATGATGTTGTTGGTTTTATCCTTAGTGAGGAAATGCGACAAAAAATCACATGTGAGACATCAGGTAATGCGTTAAACATGGAGAACATGGGAAGACAAAAGGATAGAGGAAAGGGCTCAAGGAACCACCAGAATTTTAGGAAGGGCAGATCTAAATCTAGACTGGGAAAGATAGAGTGATGTAATTGTGGGAATAAAGTACATCTAAAGAAATATTACAGGGCTCCAAATAAACAAAGAGATGGACAACAGGAAAAAAATCAGGAAGCAAATGTAACAGGTGATGTGTTACAAGATGCTTTGATTCTTTTTGTAGATAATATTTATGAGCCTTGGTTAGTAGATTCAAGGGATTCATTTCATGCCACACCCCATAGGAAACATTTTCTAGATTATGTTCAATGTGATTTTGGACAGGTTCATTTGGGTGATGATGCACCATGCAAAATTGTTGGAATGGGAAAGGTAAAAACAAAGCAAAGGAATGGAAACCAATGGTTGTTGAAAGAGGTAAGAAATGCTCTAGATATAAGGAAAAATGTGATTTCAATAGGAAAGTTGGAAAGTAAAGGTTGTATATCCATATTTACAGATAAGGAGTGGAAGGTCACCAAAGGATCACTGGTGATAGAAAAAGGAGAGAAGGTAGGTACATTGTATATATGTACTGGTAATATTGACTCTTCTATCTCTTTAGCTTCCACAAGAGTGGATACATCACTATGGAACCATAGGATTGGACACATGAGTGAGAAGGGGATGCATATACTTCAAAAAATAAATTTGTTTCCAAATCTTAAACAAATTGATTTGGATTTCTGTGAGCATTGTGTTTATGGACAATAGAAGAGAGTCAGATTTCTCAAAGTTGGAAAAGAAAATAAGAGTGAAAGGTTAGAGATTGTGCATACAGATGTTTGGGGACCAAATTATGTATCATCTCTTAGTGTCTCTCGTTATTATATTACTTTTATTGATGATGCAACTAGAAAAACTTGGGTTTATTGCATTCAACAAAAATATGATGTTTTTGATACTTTTAAGAAATGGAAAGATTTGGTTGAGAATGAGACATAAAAAAAGTTAAAGTGTCTCAGATGAGACAATGGAGGTGAATATTGCAACAAAGAGTTTGATGATTATCGCTCATA
Source organism: Picea engelmannii (assembly GCA_009831015.1). Lineage (NCBI taxonomy): Eukaryota > Viridiplantae > Streptophyta > Pinopsida > Pinales > Pinaceae > Picea > Picea engelmannii. The sequence goes on from ML779426.1 coordinate 358,890, forward strand.
CCATAGGATTTGTAGAGAGAAACCAGTTCCGCGAACACCAAAATAAAATGGTGTGTCAGAAAGGATGAACAAGACAATCATGGAGTGTGCAAGGAGTATGAGATTGCATTATGGGTTTCCCTTACATTTTTGGGCAGATGTTGTAAATATTTTTGTTTACTTAATAAAAAGAGGACCTTCAATCTATTTGGATGGTGGATTTCCAGAGGAGGCATGGACAAGTAAAAAGGAAAACTATTCTTTTTTTAATACTTTCGGTTGTGAAGGAATTTTCCATATTGATAAAGAAGATAGAACAAAGCTTGAGGAAAAATCCAAGAAGTGTACCTTTATTGGATATGGTGTTAATGATTTTGGTTATCGCTTATGGGATTATGAAAATCACAAAATCATTAGAAATAGAGATTTCATATTCAATGAGAAGGTAATGTACAAAGATCAGTTGCAGGGAAAGAAACAAGAAAAAGAAAAACCATAATACATAGTGTTTGATGAGATCACTGGAAAAGAAATTCCAAAGGTACCAGAAAATCAAAATGTACAACAACAAGAACAATAGGTACCTCAAACTCCTACAAGTGTTGTTAGAATATCTACCTGGTTAAAAAGACCCGTTGAACGATACTCTCCTTCAATGTATTATTTATTATTGAATGATTCTAGTGAACCAAAATGTTATGAAGAGGCAATAAAAGAAGACACTAAAAAGAAGTGGGAGAAAGGCATGAAAGAGGAAATGGACTCCTTGGTAAATAATCGGACTTGGGAGTTGGTTCAGTTTCCTGTAGGAAAAAGAGAATTGCAGAATAAATGGGTTTACAAGTTGAAGGAAGAAGATGGAGGAAAAGGGAGGTACAAGGATAGACTTGTTGTAAAGGGTTTTGCACAAAAGAAAGGTATAGATTTTGATGAAATATTTTCTACTGTTGTTAAAATGACTTCAATTAAGACTATTTTAAGTCTTTTGGTAGTATAATATTTACATCTTTAACAGTTAGATGTAAAAACAAATTTTCTCCATGGGGATTTGGAGGAAGAGATTTATATGCAGCAACTACAGGGGTATGAGGTAAAAGGGAAGGAAAATTTGGTATGCAAGTTGAAGAAGAGATTGTATGGCCTAAAGAAAGCTCCAAGGAAGTGGTATTTGAAGTTTGATAGGCTTATGACAGAACAAGGTTATAGTAGATGTCATTCTGATCACTGTGTTTATTTTAAAAAGATAGAAACTGGAAGCTATATTATCTTGCTATTGTATGTATATGACATGCTTGTTTTAGGGTATAAAGATATAAATCTTCTCAAGAAGAAATTAGCTAATTCATTTGAGATGAAGGATTTGGGTGTAGCAAAGAAAATCCTCGGTATGATAATAACAAAAGATAGTAAAAATCGCAATTTGACATTGTCTTAGTGTGAGTACATAGAGAAGGTGTTGGAGAGGTTTAGAAAACAAAATGAAAAAATAGATAGTACACCTTTGTCCAACCATTTCAAATTAACCAAAGAAATGTGTCCCAAGACACATGATGAGATAGAATAGATGTCCAAGGTCCTTTATTCATCAACAATTGGCATCTTGGTGTATGAAATGGTTTGCAGAAGACCAGATATTGCACATGCAATGGGAGTTGTGAGTAGGTATATGAACAATCCAGGTAAAGAAAATTGGGAGGCAGTAGAGTGGATTATCAAGTATTTTAAAGGTACTGCTACTCATGTATTATGTTTTGGAGGTTCAGAAACTATTCTAGAGGGATATGTTGATTTAGATATGGTAGGTGATAAAGATATCAAGAGGAGCACCATAGGGTATGTTTTAATTGTAGGTGGAACAATAGTAAGTTGGATTTCTAAACTACAAAAGGTTGTTACACTTTAAACAACAGAGGCAGAGTATATTGCTTCTACAAAGGCTAGTAAATAGATGATTTGGTTACAGAGGTTTATGGAGGAATTGAGAAAGAATCAAGATAATAATAGTTCATATGATGACAATGAGAGTTCCATTCATCTTTAAAATAACCCATCCTTCCATTCGAAGACTAAGAATATACAAATCAGGTACCATTTCATATGATCCATCTTGGAAGATGAACATTTGAAGTTGGAAAAGATACAAACTAGCCATAATCCTACAGAGATGTTAACAAAGGGAGTAACCAGGGAGAAACTGAGTTCCTTCTTAGTTTCAGTTGGTCTTTAAGCATGAAGTTGAAGATGAGAAATTTTCTAGGTCCAAGGTGGATCATAGTCCAACAATTACACCAACGGTGGAGTTGTTGTGATCAGTATCCTTGTGGGATATTGTTGGTTATGGAGCCTGATTATCTTCCTGATTCAGAGGTCTTTGTTTTTAGTCGTGTTTATACCCCATGAAGATTGTACACCCCATAATATTGTACACCCCTCCACAATATTGCGGGGGTTGCAAGGGGGGATTTCCCCCCCTGTGGGGTATGGGGGTCTCATCCCCCCGAATGGGGGGTCTGGGGGAAAGAGTGACCCTAATGAGGGTTCTTGGGATAGCGTTCCCCAATGGGAGTTTGGGGGAGAATCCCTCGAAGGAATAATTTTGTTGTAAATGTATATTGAAATTTAATATTAAATCTAGACCATTCATCATAAGGTCACAGATTTGACGGTAGAAGTTATGTTAGGGTTTTGTTCCATAGAAGGAAACTCTCTTTTATGAGGGAATTGTATTTTGACTGTGTATCATTGAGAATAATGTATTTTGAGAGAGGATACTGTGAGAGAAAGAAGAGGAAGTTTCAGCGGGTGTGTTGTAGGTTGTATCCCTTCATTTGATGGATAATAATAAAGGATGGACCTAGAAATTTCTCTGGTGGACGTAGCCCACACTGGGAAAACCACATATATCTGTGTCTTTATTTTATTGTGTATCTTTTGTGTTTTATTTCCACATTTGTTTTATTTTATTTCTCCGTGATCCTATTTTTCTAACATGAGGTTCCAACAGAGTTACCTCCCTTCAAGGGTGAGCATGATCATAGAATCTCTCTATTTCTGGGAATCCAACACCCCAATGTACGCCCCTACAGGTATCCATTTGCTCAAAAAAATGAAATAGAAAAAAGAGTACACGAATTACTAGAGGCAGGGATAATTCGCCCAAGTACCAACCCATATTTGTCCCCAGTGGTGATGGTATTAAAGAAAGAAGGTGCTTGGCGCATGTTTCCATATTTTCATGCCCTCAATAAACTAACCATCAAGGATAAGTTTCCCATTCATGTCATTGATGATATGTTGGACAAACTCTAGGATGTATGTTTCTTCACAAAATTAGACCTTCACTCAGGCTATCACCATATTCATATGAAGGAGGAATCTATTCTGAAGACTGATTTTAGAATTCATGAAGGAAATTATGAATTCTTGGTCATGCCTTTTGGCTTTTGCAATGCCCCATCCAAATTCGAAAGTCTCATGAGTACAATATTGAAACCTTAACTTCAGAATCTTTTCCTAGTTTTCTTTGATGACATCCTCATTTACAACCACACTTGGGATGACCACCTTCTCCACGTGGACAAATTACTTTTCTTGCTATAGGAAAACCAATTGTTTGTCAAAAATACCAAATATTCCTTTAGGGCCAGTGAAGTGGAATACTTGGGGCACATTGTGGGTCAAGATGGGGTAAGAGTGGACCCAAAAAAGATACAAGTTATGCAAGATTGGCCGCAACCCACTACTTTAAAGGGCCTCCAAGGTTTCCTTGGTCTCATAGGATATTACATGAAGTCCATACACCATTATAGAAAAATTGCTAATCCCTTAACCGATCTTCTTAAGAAGAATGCATTTCATTAGAAACTTGTCATCGTGCAATCCTTCATAGATTTAAAGCGGGCCATGTGCACTAATCTAGTCTTATCATCTCCTGACTTCAATTTTTTTTTTTGGTAGAATCATATTCTTTCAGAACTGGTATTGGCATTGTGCTCACACAATATGGTTGACCTCCGGCCTTTACTAGTCAGGCGTTGAGTGGTCGTAATTTGGGCAGATCTACGTATGAAAAATAAATGATGGTCTTTCTCCACGCGGTGCACATGTTGTGGCCACATATTTTGGGACGTTGTTTTCATATAAAAACAATCACCATACTCTGAAGTATTTTTTAGACTAGTTTTTATCCTACCCAGAAGAAAACAAGTGGTTGACCAAAATGTTGGGTTATGATTATGAAATCATATATAAAAAGGGAAAATATAATATAGTGGCAGATGAATTTTCTCAAGAACATGAGGAGGACGAATACCTCTTTTCTTTATCCTTACATGTTCTATATTGGATTGAAGAAGTATGACAAGAGTGGCTAACATACCCAACTATGTCTAGGATAATTCATCGACTTCAAGAGGACCCTAATCCTCCCCTTGAATACACTTGGAAAGAGAATATTCTCAGGTATAAGGATCACCTAGTTCTATTTCCATATTCAGCCCTCAAACTGAGGCTCTTAAATGAGTTGCACTCATCTACTATTATGAGCCACTTTGGCTTCCAAAATACCTATGCTCGTGCCCATCGTTCATTTTTCTGGAAAGGCATGAAGAAGGAAATCCTTCTCTTTGTCACCAAATGTGAGGTGTTCCGATGCAATAAAGGTGAAATCATCAAGTCTCCAAGATATCTTCAACCCCTACCAATTATAGCTTCTATGTGGATGGACATCTCCATGGAAATTATAGTGGGCCTCTCCAAACATGGGAACAAGTCAGTCATCAGGGTGGTAATTGATCGCCTCTCCAAGTATTCTCATTTTTTTGCATTACCCCACCATTTCACACCGACACTGGTAGTGCAATTTTTCCTTGATCATATTTTCAATTTGCATGGCATGACCACCTCTATTTTGTTTGATCGTGATCTAAATTTCACCAACATATTTTTGATAGAGTTGTTTAAATTGCAAGAAACCCAACTGAACATGAGAACCGCCTATCACCCTCAGTCTGATGGCCAAACAGAAGTGGTAAAAAAATGTTTGGAAACCTACTTGTGATTTTTTTCTTCTGAGAAACAACACCAGTTGGTGCAATGGATTCCCTTGGCAGAATGGTGGTAAAATACTTCATATCATACAACCACTAAAATGACCCCATATGAAGCAGTGTATGGCCAAAGACCACCTACAACCACTACATATCTTCTAGGCACATCAAAGGTCCAATATATTGATAAAATGTTGCAAGTTATAACATCCACCCTTTAGGCTCTGAAGGATAACCTCCACATGGCTCAAAATCGCATGAAGCAACAAGTTGACCATCACCATTCAAAACAAGTTTTTCAGGAAGGTGATAAGGTGTTTTTCAAACTCCAACCTTACAAACAAAAATCTCTCAAACCCAGGGACATCACAAGTTTGAACCCAAGTTTTATGACCCCTATCATATCATCAAGTGTATTGGTTCAATGGCCTACAAATTGGCCCTTCCAGCTACTTCCAAAATCCATTCAGTGTTCCATTCATTATTCATCATATAACCATTCAACAGAATTAAAATTTATGAGCAGCATGATAATAAACTATATAACACAACATAATAATGAAAATACCTCAAAGTGATGTTATTCTCCAACTCTGTCTGAAGCTCTACCCAAAACCGACTAACCTCCCAACTATCTAGGAACAACCTATCTAGCTCCCTAGATCTAAGATTCCTTACGGTCTCCTGGCCCCCGAGCCCAAAATTCTCAGCAACGGGTGCCCCCTGTGACATTCCTCCAACAACATCCTCAAGAAAATCCAGTAAAACAATCCTCCAGCAAGCTCCTCCAGCTAAAACCAGCAATACAAGCCTCCAATATGAAAATAATTCTCCCCAAAACAAAAGTCCCCTCCCGAGTGTTTTTCCCCCCCCCCTCTTATCCTACTTTCCCCCCCTTCCTTATTCACTGCCTTCTCCCCTCATTAAGTCTCACCCACCTTATCCCTCCATTAAGTGTCACCCACCTTATCCCTCCATTAAGTGTCAACCACCTTATCCCCTTTTTATTAATGGGTCATCTACCGATACACTAAGTCTCCAAATGAAAATTATTAATTTATTAAACCAATATTCCTTAAACAAATATTTAATCATGATTATTAATTAGTTAATTAATTAAACTAATATACATTAAACAATTATTTAAATCATGAAAATTGATTAATTACATAGGCTTGTTACATACACCCACCCTTCAGGAAACTTCGTCCCGAAGTTAAAGTATTTTATGATACAAGGGAAAAGACACATGGTTCACACATTCATATCTAATAACCAACATTATCAGTAAGTAAGCCAAGAAAACTCATACATACTAGTGTACATGTACAAGAAATGCATGTGTAGCTAGTACATACAAGTCTCGTGCATGTACTAATAACAATAACTATCACCTCTATAGTAATTTATGTATGCATCCAATCCAATCAACAAGACTATTCATTTTATAAAAGATAATAAACCAATCAAATGTTTGCAAAATCCATTAATTACAATAATCTAGCTCAACAATGTTTATTTGGACAATTGTAGTTTAGTTAAGTAATTATGAATATACATATATACACATTTTCTTTTCATAAGGGAAAAACAATAATTTCCACCATACGGTAAATATCCTTACACTCTCAACTATTTCTATTCATCCTTCCTCCCTAACTTACTTCCATCTTCCATTCCTATCCTTCCTCTGCTAGACTATCTTGGAGCATCAACTATATTGACCTAGCTCCAAATAGAACCCATACACAGAAGTGTCACTATCTTGACCAAGCTTCCCCAGCAGGAAACTAACAGTCATCATCACATGTCTAGGAGAGCATGAGCTAACATTGTCCTCCCATGACTCCAGGTTTCAGAGGATACACGGTGGGAAATGCCTCCACCCCTCTTAAAAGGACTAGGGTCCACACCCTACAATGGAATATACAATGGCACCCTGTTGCTAGGAATTTTGTCATCGTTTATTCATTTTTAGGCAGTTTCACCACCTGAAATCCTGCACTGGTCCACATATCATAGCTATGCATTCAAACCAATATAATTTCACATATAAAGATTCATACCATATTGTTTTTCGGTCGGTGTTCATGACATTCACTTTCATTACCATTATCCCTTGGCTATTTCATAGCCCATTGACCTGCAAATTAGTCTATAACACAAACTCATACATATCTATGCACTACCATAATGTAAATGCACCCGACCATAATCTCAATTCGGTATCCATGTACCAACAATTGTAATGCCAATATTTCCAATTTAGAAATAGATCTCACAATATCCCCATAATTCAATTAACATTACCCGTTCATAAGATTTTCATTTACATAATAGATTGCATCATATCCACCATCATTCACATAATGTTAAACATTCATAGATTTCACATTCACATAATATATTGCATCATATATATCATCATTTAAGTGACATTTAAACATTTATATAATTTTCATTCACATAGTAGGTTGCATCATATCCATCATCATTCAAATAACATTTAAACATTTATAAAGGTTCCTACATCTTAAAAGTTCAAGTGTATCATTAATAGTTTTACTGTGAATAGAACATAAAGGTGATTAGGCCTCAGGTAATCCTAGCTATCTAAGTGAAAAGGTGGTGTTATATACACCCAACCTTCGAGAAACATATTCTTGAGGTAGTCAAAAAAGTGAGGGATAATCTCTTTGTAATGTCTTGACATCCTCCCAAGTAGCAGATCATGGACTACACTTGTCCCACTGGACCTTAACTTGGTCTACCAGATGATTCCTGAGTTGTCGAACTCTACGGTCCAATATGCATAACGATTCTACCATGAGGTTTCCCGCATTCGATACCTACAATTCATTCCAATTTATTTTATGTGATTCATCAGCAACATAATGACGTAGAATAGATACATGAAAAACATTATGAGTTTTATGCAAGTGGGGTGGCAGTACGAGATGATAGGCAACGGGTCCAATTTTCTCTTGGATTTTGAACGGTCCTACAAATCGAGGTGACAAATTTGTCCCCTTCCTGAACTGAATGGTACTCTTATGAGGCCTGATACGAATGAAAACCATATCTCCCACTTTATAACTTCAGTCAGTCCTGTGTGCATCCGCATAACTTTTCTGTCTATCCTGTGCTTCATTTAGTCTCTGCCTAATTTGAATCACATGTTCCTCCATCTCTTGAATCAACTTCTGTCCAACTGTTACTCGGTCTTCTAATCTTTCCCAAATCAATGGTGTTCTACATGGCCTTCCATACAGATCTTCGTAGGGTGGCATTCCGATGGAGCTATGAAAACTGTTATTGTAGGCGAACTCCACCAAAGGCAGGTACTTCTCCCAATGGGTTTGATTATCCATGACATACATCCTAAGCATGTCTTCCATGACTTGATTTACTCTCTCAGTTTTCCCATCCGTTTCAGGATGATAACTTGTCCTTAAGTTCAACTGAGTCCCCAACACTGACTAAAAACTTGTCCAAAATCTAGAAGTGAATCTGGAGTCCCTATCTGAAATGATCTTCTTAGGTATCCCGTACAAACAGATTACCTCACTTACAAACCCACGTGCCACATCAGTGACATCGTAAGTGTCTCTAATCAGAATAAAATGAGCACTCTTGGTCAACTTATCAACTATCACAAGGATGGCATTGTGTCGATGAGATGTGAGTGGCAACCCCACAACAAAATCCATAGAAATGACTTCCCACTTGGAGATACGAACATCATGTGGCTGTAGGAGGCCTGTTGGGTGATGGTGGTCGACTTTCACTTGTTGACACTCTAGGCACTTTGCGATGAAATGGACTACATCACACTTCATGCCTACCCAGAAGAAGAGCTTCCTCATGTTTGTGTACATTTTCTTCACACCCGGATGCGCACAATAAAGTTCTCTATGAGCTTCCTTTAGTATGATACTTCGAATATCCCCAACTTTGGGGATGTACATCCTTCCTCTATATCTTAATAATCCATCTGCTTCCAGGCTATATCCATCATACTTTGGATCTAACTGCCTCCCACTCTGGAGGTTTGAAGTAACCTTTAAATACCAATTGTCTCCAAGGAGTTGTGTCAACACACATTCCCTCAGATTGACTTTTAAGGGTACCAGGGAGAATACTCATGGTCTCCTACTCAAGGCATCCGCGACCACATTTTCTTTTCCCTTGATGTAAGAAATACTAAAATTTTACTCACTCAAAAACTCACTCCATCGCCTTTGTCTGGCATTCAGATCCCTTTGAGTGAAGAGATGTTTTAAACTTTGATTGTCCGTTTTGAGCTCAAAGTTTTGCCACACTAGATAGTGCCTCCAAATTTTCAGAGCTAGCATTACAGATGCCAACTCTAAATCATGAGTAGCGTAAATATCCTAGTGTTTCTTCAACTTCCTTGACGTATAATATATCACTCCTCCATCCTAGCATATCCTCCAACCCTTGCTTCGAGGCATTCGTTCAGACTATGAAGTCCTTTTCCATATCCGACACTCATAGAATTGGCGCACTAGTTAGTAACCTCTTAAGCTCAATGAATGCACTATCACATTCTTCTGTCCATTCATACCTAACCCCCTTGCACTGCGATGTGGTGATGGGTTTTTCTATTTTAGAGAACCCTTCCACAAATCTCCGATAATAACCTGCTAGCCCCATGAAGCTTCTCCCCTCATGAGCATTTTTCGGCACTGGCCATTCCATAATGGCCTTTACCTTTTCTGGGTACACAGAGATTCCTTCACCGGAAATGATATGACATAAATAGTGAATTTCTTTCTGGAAGAAGGAACACTTCGACAAATTCCCATACAATTTGTTCTCAATAAGGCAGGACAACACTACTCGTAAGTGTTTCTCATGTTCTCTTTCGTTCTTGGAATAGATGAGGATATCATCTAGAAAGACTTGTACAAAGTGGTCTAAGTACTTCTGGAATACACCATTCATGAGGCTCATGAATACTGTTGGTGCATTGTTCAATCCAAAAGGTACTACAATGAACTCATAATTCCCAAACCGAGTTTGAAAGGTAGTTTTAGGAATATCACCTTCCTTAATCCTTAACTGGTGATACCCTGATCACAAATCAATTTTTGAGAATACCGCTACTCCTTTCATCTGATCGAAGAGATCATCTATTCGTGGTATTGGGTACCTATTTTTCACTGCAGCACAGTTCAAGGCCCTGTAATCTATAAACAGTCATAAGGAACCATCCTTCTTCTTCACAAAAATTACTGGTGCACCCCAAGGTGAGACACTAGGCCTTATTAGCCCTAAGTTGAGTAGCTCTTTCAACTGCTTCTACAACTCACAAAGTTTTGGCACTGTCATCCTATACAGAGTCTTGGAAATTGGTTCTGCACTAGGTTTTAGCTCAATAGTAAAATCATTCTCCCTCTCAGGAGGTAACCCTGACAACTCATTCAGAAAAACATCCTTAAATTTTGACAACATAGGGTATTGATCCAAGGAGGGTCCTTTACTTTCATTCACTGCTTCCACTACATATAGTCAACACCCTTGTCTCATGCATCACTTAACCTTCATAGTTGATATAAAGAGTAGAGACACCTTTCTCCGTACACTGTGGATCTCTACTAGCCTTCCTTCATTGTCAACACAAAGCACCCTTTTTACGAAACAATCTACCATAGCTCGATGAGATTCTAACCAATCCATTCCAATGATTAGGTCATACATCCCGAGAGAAGTGACGTATAATTTCAATCTGGTAGTACACACTCCCAAGTCTACTATACAATTATCAACGCTAGGTCCTCCCGCTTGTTTTCCCCCTGAAGCCATCTTGACTTGTTTAAAGTCATCGTGCTCATAGGCTGCCAACCCACTCTTTTCTAATGCAGATGGTGAAATGAAACTATTTGTAGCACCATAATCAAATAAAATTTTAACATTGATATGATTTAGAATACCTAACGACTCCACCACCGTGGATTGGTGTTCTGCCTGGCGATTATTAACTGTTGCATAAATCTGGTGGCTGCCACTTGCTCTTCTCATCGGGGCCTTTCTTTCTCTATGCACAAATCCTGCTTGCAACTCTAGGTAGTCACGCTAGTAATGGGCTCCTCCACATCCCCAACATGTAACATGAGATTGAACATGTGCACTGCTCTGTGATGGTCTCTGAAATGATTTCCTTCCCCTGGAACCCCTGCCCCTACTAGATGCTCCCTGAGATGGTCGTGGACCTGCTTGCATCGTTGGTGATGAGTGGGATGTTGCACTTGCTGCCATTGAAATACCTGTAGCAATTTTCCTTGGTGTGACTCTATTACCATAAGGAGGTGGTCTAGAGATCCCTCCCCTGGAGAAGGTTATAGGGGCCTTCCCCACAAATCCAGGAGGATGTGGAAAGGTTGATCGCATACCTCCATTTAAGCTCATGTGTTCTTCAGCATAACGTGCATTTTAAATTTCTTCGCTACTAAAGATGGTTTCCACATATGTAGAATGGCCCTTATCTTAGGGTTTAAACCATAAACAAAGCGTTCTGCCTATCGTTGATCATTATCCATGTACGAAACATATTTTACCAATTCCATGAACCTAATCTCGTACTCTTCCACGATCATGTTTCCCTGTACTAGAGCATGAAATGCTCCCACCTGTTTTTCCTCATAGTAAGCTGGTAGATATTTCCTTCAGAACCTTGACTCAAAAATTTCCCAAGAGACGGTGTGTGGGGTAAGGTGCAACTGCCTCTCCAGGTTGCCCCACCAATTCAAGGCACTGTCCCTCAACTAAAAAATCGCTATCTTCACCTTTGATGTGGAAGCATAGTCTCTTAAGGCGAAAAATCGTGTCAATCCTTCCAACCATGCCTCTGCCCGTTCATTGGCACGACTCCCGACAAACTCTAGAAGTTTGATCTTCTGCAGTTCTCTAGTGATGTCCTCGGGTGGAGGCCCTCCCCCTGAATCCCTCGACACTTCAAGATTACCCATTTTGGATGGTGGGGGATCCAATTCGATCCCTATTGGTTGACGCCCCTTTAAAGTCTCATTTATGGCCTCCAAGGAGCGCAAAATGAGAGCTAATTCAGGCGATAGTGGTGGTGTTGGCGTTGGCGGTCCCTGCGATGATTCCCCTCTGCCTCGATTTCCTCAAGTCCTAACCAACATGTATAATTGAATCTGCATCCACCAAAATTTTGTGAGGGAGAGTCTAGGAAAATTCACGTTTGTGCCACTTAAACTTGAAAACAGGGTTAGGCATAAGTTTTTTTTACTTGTCTGTAAACAGACGTTACTCTCTTTAGGGGAAGTGGCTAGGTCAGGGTTAAAGCATCTAAGCTCGATGTCTTCGCCTAAGAGAACTACTGACTATCTTGCCTTGGTAGCTACGTTAGCACTGTACCACACTCGCCAATTTATCTAACTTACATTCTTAGCGTGCATGAAGCCCCCTCCCCCTTATCATCGTCTAAGTCCTTAAACTTTTCATTTAAAACTAATTAATGTGATTTTTAAAATAATGTTGATTAATTATTAAAACTAAAAATCTAGATTAAACTTTAACCCAAGTTTCCGTCACCTTAATCAACGCATTTAAGAATCCAGAAAATTAATATTATTGTTGGTATCCTTCTTAAGTACTTAATTAATCACTAATTTAATTAACCAATCCAATTAATTAATCACCTTTGATTATTCACATTAATTAGTTTTATTTTAAAGCATAAATATATATATATATATATATATATATATATATATTAAATAATTAACATTTAAACTAATTTAAACAATTAAAGTTTAAAACTAAATTAAACGATAATAATTTAAAATAATAAAAAATATATAAAATAAAGTAATTAAAATACAATTAAATAAATAAATAAAAATTAAAATAATTAAAATATAAAAAAATAAATAAAGTCATGTAGTGGGTTCTCACATGAGGCCCACGTGCCCCCCAGGCTCTCATTCCCCAAAACCCTACAACCCCAACCCTCGCTTCGCCAAATCCTCCTTCCTCTCCTCTTTCCCACTCTGCATAACACTCCTCGCAACAAAGAACCTATGCGCAGAGGAGGTGTTGGTGTGGTCGCCCCTTGTGGGCTTCCTTCATGAGCTTCCTCTTTTGGCTCGTGGCTTCTCTGACCAGTAGGTTGCGGGTTCCATTACGACATTCTATTTTTTGTTTTTGTTTTAAACTTGTTTTCGTGAAGATGTTTTTTTTTTTTTGTAAGCGTAGTTGTTTTTGGACAATTTGTTTTTTTTGTACAAGTCTACTAGGGCATGTTGATGTGTAGTGCATTCACCATACTCCTCCATTGGGCTTCTCCTTGGCACTTTGTGTGTGTGTGTTGGACTTTGATATGTGATATGTATTGTGAGTTAAGGCAGGGTCTGGAGGATTTGGCGTTGGGATCTGTGTATGGTTTATGTGTTGGCTTGGCTCATGGTCTGCACGAGATTTGGCTCTGTGTGAACTCTTTCCTTTCTCCCGGGATTGGCACTCAATGCGTCAGGCCCTTCCACTACGCTTGGGCATATAGGGTTTCCAAGACTCTTGCAGAGAGAGCGACACTACAATACGGCAAGGAGCACGATGAGTAGTGCAATATAAAACTTCCCCGTTAGCTCCTTCTCGTGGCTTGTTTCTTGAGGGTTGGGTTGGGTGTTCTATGGTATTGCTCCTCCTCGGTGGCTTGACTTGGTGCTTTGTTTGTATTGATCTATGATGAAAATGTGTGTTAACTTGAGGATTAGTCATAAAATGACTTGGAGATGGGATGCGTTGAGCACTGTAACACCCCTTCGTGGGCTCCTCCTTCATGGTTGGGCGCTTGGTCTTGGCCGCTGGGCTTTGGTGATTGTGCGCTATGCTTTGGCTCGAATTGCATTGCCAACCTGCAAGGCAAGGTAAGGCCTCATCGGCTAGGCATTAGCGATGGGATTGCGTTGGTTTGTATGTTGTGCAGGGATGCCTCTTAGGCTCATGCACATGTCCTCCCATCCATATTCAATTTGAATAAGAGTTGCAGTAGTTTGCGTTCTTACTAAAGAATAAATAAACTAGAACATGCAATTTCTCTGTATTTTCTTGGGTTCTGTACCATATTTATCCAATGCCCAACAAGCTTGGACAACTTAGAATCCACAATGAAGAAGTCGGACAAGGTAATATGCACAGTGGTGGGGTTCTTGGGTCTGGTGGCGGCTGCATTGGCCTTTGCTGCAGAGGCCAAGCATATTTGTGTTGGTGAGGTCACACCAATGGATAATGGGATGTGCTTATATCCCAGAAGTCTTGCTCTGCCATTGGGAACAACTTCAGGATTGGCTCTTTTGGTGGCTCAAGTAATCGTAAATGTTTCAGCTGGTTGCCCCTATTGCGCACGTGGTGGTCCTGTCATTCAAGCTAGTATATATTTCAAAATGTAGTGCATAGAGTTTAGGTTACATCATTGCATCAAAGAGGCATAGATCCAAGGTCACCATGCCACTCAATATGGTTACGTCAGTGTCTTTCCAATGCAATTACCCCAAAATTAGAATAATAAATGTGAAAGTGACGGAAATCAGGTTAGAACAGGTAGGTGATAGGATTGATTGATTGACGAGAAAAAGGTGAACAACTCTAAATTTCAAATACATGTTTGATAGATTCCTTCCCAAAGCGTTCAATTCTAATTAGATCTTCTTAGGGAATTTTGCAGTGGGGGGCCAAGAGACCCTAAGGAATATTGGAGCTAGGGATCCGGATAGGTTGTTCCTAGCTGGTTGGGAGGTTAGTCAATTTTGGGTAGAGCTTCAGATAGAGTTGAAGAATAGCATCACTTTGAGGTATTTTCATTATTATGCTGTGTTATATAGTTTATTATCATGTTGCTCATAAATTTTAATTTTGTTGAATGGTTATATGTTGAATAATGAAGGGTTATATGATGAATAATGAATGGTAAAGAATTTAGGATAACATTTCTATATATTTAAATTTATGTTTTTAAGGCTCTAGTGTAGAGACCTTATAGTAAGAGGTAACCAACCTATTATACTAATCGTGTATATTTATGATCTCTTTCTAACATGAGATGAAGGGCTAATAGCCTGGTGTAAGAAGGAGTTAACCTCATAATTCAAGATGAAATACTTAGGCTTGATGCATTACTTCCTAGGATTGGAAGTATGGAAAAGATAGGGCGAGATGATCCAAGTGGATATCGGTGGCCACCCACCTTCTCCAACTGGCCCAAAACATGTTTCTGGCAATTTTGGTAATTTACTATTTTTAGCATTTTTTAACTTCAGGGGCCATTTTGAGGCCCTAAAGGATGTTTTTTGAGAAAACAGGGAGAAACATGGACGATGGATCATTTTTCTCACCCAAATTTTGTAGTTCTCGGATAGATATTTCCAACGAGCTCTTGAGCACCCCAAACGGAGATCGTATGCAAAAGTTACGCCCCTGGGAAGTTGACGTATCAACTACCCCCATCGAGGCCCACAAACCTTTTGGATTTTCATCTTCTGGGGTTAGGGTTTTGGATTTTACTTATGTTAAAAAGGCCCTTAGAGCCTCATTGTAATGATCATCTTCTCACGGATGCGAGTATCCATCACATCTCTTCTTAGAGATAAGCTACCACCATTCTAGCGAGTCTTTCACTCTGTACTTTTACAGTCTCTGTACATTTATTTCGTTAATAGAAATTGCGTATTACTATATATTTGTGACTCTTGTTATATTTATGCTATATCTCTATTATATTGTTGTCTCTCTTGCAATATCTATGAATATTTCTGTGTTATATCTCCTCTCTCATTTCGTGCCGAAAATAATATGGATCAGTGGTATCAGAGCAGGCTGCTCTTTATCGTTTTTCAGTGCATGTCCCCGACGAGGTCTGAGTATAGCAAGTTGGGTCTCGAGCTTGTCTCTCTTGAGGAAAATCGCTCTTGCACACCCAAGAAACCCTCAATGGCGGAAGAAAATAAAAATGACGAAGAAGACGATCCTATCAGTCTGTTGCTTGAGTAATCTCTCACGCGACAGAGGGACGAAATGATGGAGAATTTTTTCCACATCCTTCAACGCCTCCCAATAGCATCAGGCGCATATTCATCAAGCAACCACTTTGGAGGCACCTCACCTTTCAAGGTACAGGTTAATTTTGATATTCCCATATTTGAAGGTCAAATAGATGCAGATGCCCTAGATAAATGGTTAAATCTGCTAGAAGGTTATTTCTTTGTTCATAATTTTTTCGATAAGGAAAAGATCACCTTCACACTCCTTAAGGCTCTCCCCCATGTCAAACATTGGTGGGAAATTTACTGGGAGTCTAGAATATATGGGGTCGATCCCACTTGGGATTTTTTTGTGGATGCGGTAAAGGAACAATATTACCTTGTTGGCAACTATGAGGACCAGTACATGAGATGGACCACACTGCGACAAGAGGGGGGGAAATCAGTTCCAGAGTTCACCAATAGATTCCATACCTTACGCACCAAGCTGGGTATCAAAGACTCTGAAAGACATTTGGTTATGAAATACCATGGGGCTCTACACAGATACATCCAAACTGAAATGGATTTTTTGGACATCTCATCACTCGGTGTTGCCTATCGATATGTTGTTAAAATCGAGCATAAATTTAAACACCAGAACAAATGGGAGTTCGGGTCTACAAATCCACAACAACCAAAGTATTTCAAAGATAGCCCTAAAAAACAGTCTCCCGAAAACCAGTCCAAGCCACAGGAAAAGAAGGGTCAAGGGAAGACAAAGAAGGACACCGAAAAATGGTGTGATTTCCACAAAAGCCCCTGGCACAACACCGATGATTGTCGCTCAAAACAGTCATTGGTGGCCGAGATCAAAGACAAGGAGCCGAACCCTGATTCAGAATCTGATTCTAAAAATACTGGTAAAAGACAGATCATTGACGCAGACCCCACTGCTATTGTCGTGACCGCAACAATTCAACCAGAAGAACCAACAGATCCAGAAGAGGGGGAGTGCCTTTTTCATTCACAGATGTGGGTGAAGGGGACCCCACTGCATTTTATTGTTGATAGCGAAAGCCATAAGAACCTCATCTCAAGAGAGGTTGTCAAATAGTTGGGATTGTCGACAACACCACACCCGCAACCATACAGCATCAGGTGGCTTCGCCAAGGGAAAGATATTCGTGTCATCCAGCAATGTCGATTGTCATATGGCATCCAACCCTTCAAGGATGAGGCATTATGTGATTTTGCTCCACTGAATGTCTGTCATGTTCTCTTGGGCCAACCACATATGTGGAAACGCCATGCTATCTATGAGTCTCAACCCCGTAGTGTCATTATTACTCTGGGGGGTCATCTCTACAGAATACCATAGGTAGTTCCGACTATTGTCCCACCTAAACAGTATCGCAAGGTAGTATCTCATACTGCAAAATTCATCTTCTCTACAAATTTATGTTCAAAAGGGGAACAAAAGGATACTGCAACCACCACAGCGTTGGCCCAAGCACCTTATATCCAATAGAAGCAGGTCAACAAGGTTGCAGCAAAGCACAAAGATTCCTTCTGCACATAGTCCTCTAAAATAGCCAGACTGGCTAAAAAGGTCCAAACCTTCCTGCCAAAGGTTCATGATAGCCTTCAACAAACTAAGCAACGCCACTTCTCCAGCAAAGCAAGCAGATCACCAAGATTCAGATTCAACAATCGCTTTCTCCTCTCCCCCGGAAACTCAATGCAATGGAGACCATTTCTTCCTGAGGGAGGATTGATCCAAGTGGATATTGGTGGCCACCCACCTTCTCCAACTGGCCCAAAACATGTTTCTGGCAATTTTGGTAATTTACTATTTTTAGCAGTTTTTAACTTCCGGGGCCATTTTGAGGCCCTAAACGATGTTTTTTGAGAAAACGGGGAGCAACATGGATCATAGATCCATGTTGCTCACCCAAAAGTTTTAGTTCTCTGATAGATCTTTCCAACGAGCTCTTGAGCACCCCAAATGGAGATCGTATGCAAAAGTTACACCCCTGGGAAGTTGACATATCAACTACCCCCATCAGGGCCCACAAACCTTTTGGCTTTTCATCTTCTGGGGTTAAGGTTTTGGATTTTAATTATGTTTAAAAGGCCCTTAGAGCCTCATTGTAATGATCATATTCTCACGGATGCGAGTAGCCATCACATCTCTTCTCAGAGATAAGCTACCACCATTCTAGCGAGTCTTTCACTCCGTGCTTTTACAGTCTCTGTACATTTATTTCGTTAATAGAAATCGTGTATTACTATATATCTGTGACTCTTGTTATATTTCCGCTATATCTTTGTTATATTGTTGCTTCTCTTTCAATATCTTTGAATATTTCTGTGTTATATCGCCTCTCTCATTTTGTGCCGAAAATAATCCGGATCACGAGATATTCTGGCACAAGGAAAATACATAGTGGATGTACTAAAGAGGTTTGATATGATGGATTGCAAATCCATGTCTACTCCAATGATTACCAACCTGAGGAAGTTTCATGGTTCTGATACAGGTTCATATTTGGTGGATCCCACCATGTATAGGCAGTTGATTGGATCATTGATGTACATGATCCACACTAGGCCAAATATATGCTATGCAATGATTGCAATGAGTCAGTTCATGACTGAACCGAGACAGAGACACTGGGTGGAAGAAAAGAACATATTGAGATATCTCATAGGGGCCATTATTTATGGTATGAGATATATATCTAGTGGTGTTTTATTTCTGCATGGGTATGCAGATGTTAACTGGGCAGGAAGCCCAGTGGATTGGAAGAGTACTTTCGGATACTGCTTCAGTTTAGGATCAGCTATGATCTCTTGGTCAAGTCGGAAGTAGGGATCCATTGCACAAAGTACAACAGAGGCTAAGTACATTGCAGCAAGTGATGCTAGCAAGAAAACAATATGGCTCAAAAAATTGGTTTCTGGGTTGTTTGGTGACAAGCTCGAGACGACGGTGGTTCACTGTGATAATCAAATTTGCATAAAATTGACAAAGAACCCAGTATTTCATGACAGGTCAAAACATATTGACATAAGGTACCACTACATCCGATACTTGGTCCAGAGAAAATATGTAAAGTTACAGTACATAGCCACGAGCGAGCAAGTAGTTGATATCCTGACCAATCCTCTGACCTCGAGACAATTTGTGCAGTTGAGAGGAAAGCTTGGTGTGGCTGAGAATGACTCCCTTGCTGAGAAGGAGTGTTAATTTTGGTAGCATCAGTAGTCATTCTACAATGAGAGGCCATATGGGCCACCCTGAGGCTAGCCAGGGAGAGTTGGAGAATCAACCAGTCTTGTGAGGTATTGACAAAAGCCAGGGGGAACATACAACCTCTGTGATTCAAACCAAAATTCAGGATGAATGACATGTTATGTGAGTCTAATGCAAAATTCAATGGGAACGTACAACCTCTGTGAGCATAGACAGTCTAGTGCAAAATTCAGGGGGAACGTACAACCTCTATGAGCATAGACAGACTAGTGCAAAAGTCAGGGGGAACGTACAACCTATGTGAGCCTAGTCAAACCTTTTGAGCCATGAGAAAAAGTCAAAGAATCTAACAAAAGTTAGGTTGAATATAAAATTCCTATGAGCTAGAAACAAACGATATTCCTAATATTGCAAATGATATAAATGTATTGATCTAGTGTGTTGGCACGTGTAACATTATCCACCATGAAGTGAATTTTGAATTTCCTTGTAAAGAGTCGAGTTGTAACTGAAGTCTTAAGTCTAGTTCTATTTTAGAACTAAAGTGTAATGCTAAATTGTAACTGAAGTCTTAAGTCTAGTTCTATTTTAGAACTAAAGTGTAATGTTGAGTTGTAACTAAAGTATTAAGTCTAGTTCTATTTTAGAACTAAAGTGTAATGTTGAGTTGTAACTGAAGTCTCAAGTCTAGTTCTATTTTTGAACTAGAGTGTAATGTTGAGTTGTAACTGAAGTCTCAAGTCTAGTTCTATTTTTTAACTAAAGAGTAATGTTGAGTTGTAACTGAGGTCTCAAGTCTAGTTCTATTTTCGAACTAAAGCATACCAATCTCAAGTCTAGTTCTATTTTCGAACTAAAGTGTAATGTTGAGTTGTAACTGAGTTCTCAAGTCTAGTTCTATTTTCGAACTAAAGCATACCATTCTAAAGTCTAGTTCTAAGTTCGAACTAAAGTATGAAGCTGAGTTATGATATTCGCCTCATATTCGGCACTATAATATTAACGATTGCATCAGGTCCACCGACCTCTTAGCATTGCCACCTCTGTCTCCTCGATTTATGGCATTCAATAGAAAGTCTTGTCGAGCGCGAAAACTAAACCACACTGATTATACCACGTGAATTATATATATTAAATATTAATATATTTTTTTATTTTTTTAATTATAATTAAGCACTGCTGTATTTTAGTTGAGCACTTCTCTATAAATCTTGGACAAATTACAAGAACCAATTCTAGTAATTAACCCTGAAATTCTAGTAGTTGCATTAGTAATTGATTATTGATAACATTTTACCTATCAAAACTAGGAAATTGGAAATAAAGATAACTTATTACCTTGGATATGCTCTTTGTGCCATTAATCTCATATAAATTGACAAAAAGGGGTATTTTATGACAAAATGGAAGGGAATCTCATATAAATTGACAAAAAGGGGTATTTTGGGACAAAATGGAAGGGAAATAGGCTTAATTAGCAATGTTTGATAGTGTCAAATTCAGTCCCAAAGTGTGAAAAGGGTTAAGAAAAGAGTAAATAAGTCATCATAGTGGAGCACACCACCTAATTTCTTATGGTTATGTCCATGAGTGGATGAGGTGGAGGGTCAAAACCTTTGGGTTCATTTCTAGTAAACACAATGCTTAACAACCTAATCAAAATTCATGCCAAAGGATAAGGATATGGTTGTTCAACAACATAGGTATTCCAATAGAGGATGAACGCCTTCAGTAACCACTCACATAACCAGATCAAAGATCAACACACCGATGTTTTCACGTGGTAAAACCCCTACGGGGAAACATCCATGGCCCCAGCCAACACAGCCACTTGGAGCAGTTTATTAATGCAAAGAAAAAGATTACATAGAGATTTTACAAGAGAGTTTCTCACAATCGATCATCAACAAATGACCCTCCATGCTCTTTAAATAGAGATCATGGACCAATCGGGTGCTAAGCCATGGATCAATGGCCATTAAGATCGAGGAGAGTATGAGCCGTCGGATCACTCTATGTCGGGAACATATCGTGACCATCGGATTTCCTAACTAGAAATGCATACTAATGCATACTAAAGAAACACACTAAGAAACACACTTTTACCTAATGACATATTAGACCAAGTAGATCTTAACTAACTCCTAAGTGTCTAAATATCCTAACATCCCCCCTTAAGAACAACTTGGGATAGGATTGAAGGATTTACAATAATGACACAATAGGAGAAGGAAGGAGGCATTAGAGCCTATCGCCTCTTAATGACAACTTCCTCAACTCCTAACATAGATCAAAGTTTGGAAAACTTCTCTTATGTAAGAGATTTTGTGAAAATGTCTGCAACTTGATCTTCTGTAGGGAAAAAGAGGACTTCAATAACTTGATCATGAATGAGCTTTCTGATGAAGTGCATGTGTAGCTCGATGTGTTTGCTACGTTGAAGTTGAACTGGTTCTTTGGCGAGCTTGATGGCACTCTGATTGTCACACCAAAGGTTGATCAGATGTTGGTGTTGGAATCCAAACTCTGAAAGGATCTATCGAAGCCACAGGGCTTCCTGACTTTCATTTACCATTTATCGGTACTCTACTTCTTCTGAAGAAAGTGCAATAGCCTGTTGTTTCTTACAGGCCCAAGTGACAGGTCCTGAACCAAGGCTGAAAACATAACATGCAGTAGACTTCTGATCATCGAGGTCACTAGCCCAATCTTAATCAGTGAAACCAACCAATAAGGGAGTCCCCCGTGAACTATAATGTATCCCAAACTGAACTATACCACGAACATAACGAAGTATCCTTTTAGCTTCTTTCCAATGGATTTCATGGGGTGTTTTCATATATCAGGCAACAAGACCAAAAACAAAGGAAAGATCAGGACGGGTATGAGTCAAGTATAAGAGTCTACCAACTAACTGACGATACAGGGTGCCATCAACTTCAGCATAAGTACAGGTGGTAGAAAGCTTGACTCCAAACTGGAAGGGAGAAGGGGTTGGTTTACAATCGTCCATGTGAAAGCAACGAAAAAGGTCACAAGCATACTTAGACTGGAAAAGAAATTTTCCTTCATTGGTTTGCAAAACTTGGAGGCCAAGGAAATAGTGCAAAAAGCCTAAGTTTTTCATTTCAAATTTCTTCTTAAGGCTGGTTTTCACATGGTTTAAAAGTTTTGAGTCACTACCGGTAAGGATAAGGTCATCAACATAAAGGACAAGGATTATGAGATGGATTCCTACTTTCTTGGTATAGACATTAGGATCAGAATGGCATCTAGAGAATCCAGTGGTAATAAGAAATCTATCCATTTTGGCATACCAAGCTCGAGGATCTTGCTTGAGACCATAAAGAGATTTCTTGAGGTGACAAACAAGGCTAGAGTCATTCTAGACATAGCCAGGAGGTTGTTCCATGTAGATTTATTCTTTCAAATCACCATGCAAGAAGGAAGATTTAACATCCATCTGATGGACCTCCCATTTATGTGAGGCAGCAAGGGCGAGAACAAGGCTGATGGAATTCATTTTGGCTATAGGGGAAAAGGTTTCATTATAGTCAATTCCTTCAACTTGGGAAAATCCTTTGGCAACTAACAGAGACTTGTGTCTTTCAACACTTCCATCTGATGCATACTTAGTTCTGTATACCCATTTGCATCTAACAAGTTTTCTTCCTTTTGGAAGAGGTACAAGATCCCAAGTATCATTTTCCATTAAAGAATGATACTCTTCATTCATTGTTGTATCCCAATCTGGATGACCTGAAGCTTCTGCAAATGTCTTTGGATCATGAGTTTCTAAAACTTGAGCCAAAAGAGAAGAGGCTCGTTGGAACTGTGAACATGTCTGACGCTGATCTGAAGGATCACCGACAAGATCACCAGCTTCTTCTCGTGTTGAACAGACCCATATAGGAAGCGATGGAACTGGTGCTTGTTCAGGTTCAAAGGATTCATTTGGAGGAATGTCAGCAGGCAGAGGTGGATTTTAATGCTCACTTTCATCATCTGAAGAAGAAACTAGAATAGGAACAGAAGAAGGCACAAACACCGAAGATGGCTCGCAGGTCGAAGAAGGCACAACCATCGAATTAGGTTGGCAGGACAAGAGATTTTCATCAAATTTAACATCTCTTCTAAGAATAATTTCATTACAATGTGGTTAAAGAAGTCTATAACCTTTGACATCTTCAAAATAACCAACAAATATACACTTCTCACTTTTAGGCTGCAATGCTTTCCTTTTCTCATCAAGAATATGAGCCCATGTTATACTGCCAAATAAACATAAGTGACTTACATCTGGTTTAATTTTAGTCCAAGCTTCTTCCGGTGTTATATTTTTAAGAGCCTTTGTGGGAGTGTGATTGACTATGTAATTTGCACAGTTGATTGCTTTTGCCCAATACTGTAGACTTAATACTGTATATGGAATAGTGTGTTTCATTTAGATGCCCTGTGTAGTGCAGTAACTTATAAAATTATTTTTCACATATTCGCCTCCATTATCTGTTCTTAACCTTTGAATTTGATGTCCAGATTTCTTTTCTACAAGCGCCTTGTAGGCCAAAAACTTGTCAAAAACTTCACTCTTGAGTTTTAAGAAGTAAACCCAAGTACATCTGGAAAAGTCATCAATGAAAGTTAAGAAATACTTGCACCTAGAGAAAGAAGGAGAACAAAGTGGACCACACAAATCACTAT
>ML779426.1:382935-399649 GCA_009831015.1 Picea engelmannii
CAACCGGCACAAACACCATCTCTGCATGAAACAAGAGGAAGACCAGTCACCATCTGTTGATTACATAGTTGCTGCAATGAGCGATAGTTTAGATGACCAAACCGCTCATGCCAAAGTTTGCTCAAGTCATCGCTATGAGCAAACAAAAACTGATGAAAAAGTTAATGACCCAAAGTTGTCAAACTTGTACAACCTGGTAATATCATCAGTAAGTCCAGTTGCAAGAACATGCTTGGGATCTTTTAGATCCTTGATTACAACTTGGTGAGGTGAAAAATCGACGGTTTTACCTTCACCTGAATGAGTGATTTGATATACTGATAGAAGGTTACAAGAAAGAGTTGGAACACATAATACATCATTGAAATGACCATTTTCTACTTGAATTGTTCCAGATCCTACAACACTAAGAGATCTATCATCACCAAGAAATATTTTCTTAGTGTTACATTCATTTAGAGAAGAAAATATGGCTTTATCCTTAGCCATATGATAAGATGCTCCTGAATCAATAAGCCACTCATCAAAAGAATAAGTAGTAGTAGAAGTTGTATTGAAGGAAAAACCAGAAGAAGAAAGTGCATGTCCATGAGAAGAAGAAGAATAAGAAGAATCAATATTGATGTTGTGCTTCTTCATCACTGCTTCTAAGGCTGCCATCTTCTTGAAACATTTGCACTCATCATGATCATCTTTATTACAAAAGTTGCAATGTCTGTTAGTATTCTTACTTTTATATTTTAATCCTTTGTCACCATTAGGAGCTGAAGTTGTCTGAGAGGGTTTGGGACCCCTAGGTTGTTTGTTGTTGTAGCAAGGATGTTGCTTCTTGGGATACTTGGGTTTATCTTTCTGTTGGGAAACTAAGGCTTTGTTTGAGGTACCTGCAATGTTGATCACTCCAAGTTGTACAAGCTTATCTTCCTCTCGAATCAAAGAAGCACAAAAGGACTAAAGGGTGGGTTTTACATAAGCTTTCCCTAGAGCCTCTTTCATGGCATAAAAGGTAGATACAAACACATAATATGCACTACCTAGCTTAGAAAGAATAAGATATATGCAACGTTGTTCCTCCATTACTATCTTACATTTTTCACATAAAATTCTAAGTGTTTTAAACTTTGATAGATAGTCTCCAAGGCAAGAAAAATCACTTGGACTCAAGGTTAGTATTTGATTTTCTAATTGTTGTGCTCGAATAATATTGATTTTACCAAACACAGATTCAATCGTGTTCCAAGCGTCTTCAGGGTCATCAATTCCTTGAAGGTGGTACCTTAAATTGGGAGAGATGGACATTCCAATTAGTCCACGTGCTTCGTCATTCCTATTATCCCATTTGGATTTCTTATCATCATCAGTGGGGGTTGTTTCCTTTCCCAAGGTAATCCGGTACAGGCCTTTACTTCTTAATAAATCTTCCATATGGGATCTCCATTGGAAGTAGTTGTTGCTGGTAAGTAAGATATTACTTGTAGAAACCATATTAAATATGTAGATAATGTGGATTTAAAAACCAAAACTAATGATCTGGATGGAAAGATCTCGAAAAGTTATGCGGTTTAAAAAAAAACGGCACTAAAAACAGACTTCCAATGTTGGAGTTA
This sequence comes from Picea engelmannii, assembly GCA_009831015.1. Lineage (NCBI taxonomy): Eukaryota > Viridiplantae > Streptophyta > Pinopsida > Pinales > Pinaceae > Picea > Picea engelmannii. The sequence continues at coordinate 384,543 of ML779426.1, forward strand.
TGCCCTTTTAAAAAAAAGGCATAAACGGTGACCAAATAACCACGTGATAGTGTAAGCTACTTTATGAAGTGACCCACTTTTATAAAGAGAAGTGGGGATCACTTTTACAATGAGGTTATCTTATAACAGAAAAGTTGCATGCAAAATAAATAACTCTAAAATAAAATATAAAGCTACTTATAGTGATTCACTTTTATACTTGAAGTGAAATGCACTTTACAATTTTTAGCATGAACTTTTTCAAAAAAAGTAACAAAAGAGAGACTTGAACTCAAGACCTCTTACTTAATCAGGGAAGTATTAACCAAATGGTCTAGCTTCTCGATGACAACAAGGGTTAGATCTCATTTAGCTTACCCGGAAGATGCACCTTTTCCTATCTGTTTCTAATTTGCCGAGATCACATGGGGCGTGGGGCAAAGAGAATACGTAGATCTAAAAGAGTAGCAACCCAGAAATAAAAAATACAAACCGAAATAAAATCAAAATAAAACTTTGCAGAAATTTTTAAAAATGCGTATTCAGGCTTTATACCTCTGGATCTGACTGTAATGGTCGTATCTTGGGCAAACGGAAACCTTTTCGAGTGAAACAAAAAGTGTTACTGAATGAAAAGAGTGCTCTAGACGCAATGGAAAAGTCCTCTCATCCCATAAATGTACGAAAATTCCATAAAATGGAGATGAGGAAACTCGGCTTCACGATCTCGATCTACAACAGGAGCGGGTCTTCAAACAGGCTCTGATACCATGTTCGACAACACAGGTATTCCAACAGAGGATGAACACCTTCAGTAACCACTCACATAACCAAATAAAATATCAACACACTGATGTTTTCATGTGGTAAAACCCCTACAGGGAAACATCCACGGCCCCAGCCAATGCGGCCACTTGGAGCAGTTTATTAATGCAAAGAAAAAGATTACAGAGAGATTTTACAAGAGAGTTTCTCACAATCGATCATCAGAAAATGACCCTCCATGCTCTTTAAATAGAGATAATGGATCAATCGGGTGTTAAGACATGGATCAATGGCCATTAAGATCGAGGAGAGTATGAGCCATCAGATCACTCTATGTCGGGAACATATCGTGACTGTCGGATTTCCTAACTACAAATGCATACTAATGCATACTAAAGAAACACACTTTTACCTAACGACATATTAGAGCAAGTAGATCTTAACTAACTCCAAAGTGTCTAAATATCCTAACAATGGTGTGAATAAGTTGGCATGTGTGAACAAGGTTGAATTGAGGCTAGGGTGAATTGGTTTTTTTTCTTTTTTCTTTTTCTTTCTTTCTTTCTTTATGTGGGTTGCCTTAACATGTGCTCCAAAAGGAGAAGTGATAACATAAGTTGTGTACCACATATACATAAGTTATGTTCTCTAGTGAATAATTAGCAAATGAAACTTAGGGAATTAGCCTCAATGAAAAATAAGAACATTAAAGTACTAATGGGCCAATAATTAAGCATTCAACCTAAGGTTTAGGAGTTAATTAAAATATCATTTAAACCAGTAAGGTGTGTTCACACTAGAAAAAGTGAAAATATGAGAATTGAGGGGGGTTAGTATGGTATAAAACTTATGGAAATATAGGAAAAATGTACCATGCGCCTTCTAGGATATGGAATAAAGTGAAAGGAAAAGGTAATAATGAATTTTACCTAGGTAAAAGGTAGAGATGTGATGAAAATATATGCATAAAGTGGATTTCACCTAAGGAAAAGTGATAACATTATTGCAATAAACAAATTTCCTAGGTGAAATTATGGAACTAACATGGAACATGATTGAAACTTGGAAAACACTGGGTAAGTACATCACCATATTAGAGGACATTCATGGTCTAGCCATGTAACACAAAATGAAAGTCACTAGGACATGACTAGGTGATCACCATGATGTTGGTCCATGAATAAAATAATGCACAACTAAAGAAACCTCCACCAATATTCTAACCTTTGGAAGGCTATAATCACCACACCAACTCGAACAAAACCAAGTTTACCTCTCATACAAAATGAGGGGCAACAGGTCCTAAATAAATATTCTTGGGCTTAAGCACCATGAATGAGGCCTCAAGCCATCACTCAAACCCTCTCTAAGGGTTATTTGGACTTTAATTTGGATATGGGAACAATTAATTAGGTGTTTTACACAAAGTGGATGGGTTTCGAGGCCTTTATCATAGTGGGGGACGAAGACAATGGCCTTAGTCCCTAAATGAACCTTATAGAGCTCAAATACCATGGATAGGACCTCAAAGCATCGCACATGGATGTATAGGGGATCTTTGTCCTCTAAGTGAATTATGGGAACCATTAGAAGGTTTTATGAAGGGGGGTGGGTTTGGGGGCCTTGACCATGGTAAGGGGAGAAAACTATTGTTGGACACGCTGACCACACTGNGGGGGGGGGGCATGAATCAGTGTAGGGATATTTTACTCATTTACAAAACACCTTAGTTAGAAATCACCATTTACTCATCATCCATTACTTTCATTTATAACAAGTTGTATGTAATCATATCTCAACAACAAACATCATCGATAAACCATCATCATGAAGAATACAAGGAACACAAGATATATGTACAATTTTATTTTATATTATGGACTACAATCCTTGGGTTTTTTTTTAGCAACAACTGAATAGAGAAACAACTCCACAAGAGAACCATCTCTCAATGCAAGACTCGGCTTGCAAATCTCAGCACCAACTGAGAAGAGGAATACAACCCTCAAGTACAAGACCCAGCTTGTAGACAGAAAGCAATCTGTCAAATTGCACCAACATAAGTGCCTTACCTATGCACCACACAACCTGTCACATCAATCTCATCATCCAAATCAAATTTACTCACGAAGATCAATCACCAAGACAACTCTCAAAAATATCACCAAGATAACCAACAAGATACCTCTAGAAATACACCATACTCTTCATAAACCAAATACCATAAGTTGTCACGATTTTATTGTTGCGATTCCACTGCCGCGATTCTCCTTCCGCGGTTCTGCTTCCACGGTTTTGTTGCCGCGATTTTTCTACTGCGATTTTTCTGCCGCACCTTTTTTGTCGCGATTTTTCTGCAGCACTTTTTCTATCGCGATTTTTCTATCGCACTTTTTCTGCCACGATTTTTCTACAGAACTTTTTCTACCACGAATTTTCTCTATCAATAATACCTTCCCAAATAACCTTTCACAAATGGATATTCAATATGCTCAAAGATCATACACATAAGAGACCCTTTCTCTCGTATTTGTACTTCTCCAAGTAGCTTCCTCAAGGGGTTATATTCTAATCAACTTACCGAACTTCCTTTTTTGGGGGCTAACCCACTTCTAACCACTTTGTCCACTTACAACCACTTTATCCACAAATAGTAAACTCTCCACTTCTAGTTTCAAATAATTTATTTTTAATTGTTTTCTTATTGCAACCACTTAACCCATGACTAACCACTTTGACTAGTCAACTTCTTCTAGGAGCTGCTAGAATAATTTGACTTCTTTGACCTTCTAGGGGATTCTAGATAACTCATGAGGGTTCTCCAACTTCACATGGCCATAACTCTCTAACCGTGAGGAGTGATGTGATGTTCCACATATCACCGAAAATGGAATGACATATTTTATCCATGTGGAATAGTTTATCCTACAAATTCACTGATCTTCATTACATTATTCCTTGATGAAACTTGGGTTCCCTAACCACATTGTTGGGCTACTCAACCACCTAACCATTTGTACTTCACAAAGCGACTTTCCGTGAGGGATTTCACTATAAAGGGACCACTTTGGGAACTGTATCCAAGAGCATCTTCCAGTGAGTGTTTTCACCATAAGGGGACCACTTTGGAGTTTATCCATTTGGTTCTTCCTATCAAACATGACATGATATCAATGATACGACTCCCTTTAATATAAAAACATCATTATGACACCACTTCAAATCAATCCTTTGGAAACAATTACATAAATGACCATATAACCAATCATCAATATATCAATGATACAAACACATCACTATGACAATACACATCAAACTTTTGACATCAATCCTTTGACATCAATGACAACATAGTACAACAATCTTGGATGAGATACATACTTTAAGTACATGGCGATATTGATACATCTTATTAATGGAAACACTTGGACATGGCAATTCTCATGCTCCCTCTATGATCATCGCTCCTCATAAATGTTCATATCACCACATAAATTTCATTATGCCTCCCCCTTTGAAATCAATGGAAAAGTGTAGTGCTATCCTTGGGGATTCTCCCTCTTCCTGAACACTCCTTGCGGATGCTCCCCCTGTCTGGATTCATTTGAGCTTCCTCTGAATAATCTCTCCCCCTTTGGACAAGGAATATCACTCGGATGCAATGTTGATGGCATGGATTCCAATCATCTCTCCTCCTAGAATCATACTATTATAACCAATCATGGGAAGAAAAATAAATCCCCCTGTGGGTATGTCTCCCCCTATCTTCTCTGCAAGATGAACAATATGCTACCACTGCGATCTGCTTCTACTTCAAATGTTACTACTCAACCAGAACATAGATAAACTTCTCAAGAATGATATTCTCTTCCTATGATGATCCTTGGACGTATCCATACATCAAAATCGTGCCATACCATACATGATGAAGAAAAATATATGTCAGAAATGAATACAGAATCCTGAAAAAGCATCAACCATGTACATCATGTGCCATAATGTGTGCCAACCATGCACATCACCCATGTACATCAATACGATACAATATACCATAAGATATCATCAATTGAGTGTATCAACCATATGCCAATAAAATATGTCAACTGTGTACCAAGCATATATCGGGATCATCAACAAATGCCTCTATCAATGTACCAATAACATCATCAACATGCCAACCATGTGCCTCAACCAAGTGTCATATCACACATGATATGCCTCTATCATAAACCAAGTGCAACAAACCATGTGTCAAGATATGTATCTCAACCATCAAGCATCAAATAATGTACCAACCAAGCACCACAACAAGTGTCTCAACTATCCCATACATCATGTATCAAATTATATGCTAAAAAAGTAATACCAATGATGTAATTTAACCAAGTACCATCACCCACAATCATCGTCCCTCTACAAGTGAATCAATCATGCACCAAACTTCAATAATATGAATCACAATCAATATGTGTTCCCATATATGTATGCCTTACCCAATGTACCAAGTATGTACCAATCATGCATCAACTATAGATCAAGTTATGACTCATCAATGATGTACAACATAATCACCTCATCAACTACATGTCCCAATATGTAGCTCAACCACATGCCAAATGCATGCACCAAAAACATCCAACAAATACATCATAAGATGTATCAATGGATGTTCGCACAAGGGAAGAACCAGGGTTCAACGCTTCAACAACGCACCAACAAAACCCTAACTACCGTCCTTTTGGAAATACCTGCGAAGCAGATGAAGTCTCACCCGAGGTAGAGGTAGGGGGTTACAGAACTCAAGTGTCTGTAACCAAGCTGCGACATAGATCTATGAATATAACACTTTGCAAAATACTTAGGAGCAACACACATTAGTTCATTAGTTTTATTCACATCGCAGATCAAGCCCTAAGTACAAATCAGTGTAGTAACAATGACAAAATATACATCACACTTAGAAACATAAGTCATATCTATCACATTCAACATAGACGAAGCACTAAGCATTCATAGATCTATCTATCATTCATAACATTTATTTCACTAAGCAAATCCACAACATAAACATTATAGCACAAAGAAAACCATCAATGCAATATTTAAGTGGTTCACCCCAGTGTGGGGCTATGTCCACCAACGACTTCTTCTTATTTATTAGTCTTCTTCAATATCTTACATTTTTCTTCTCCTATCCACTAAGCCACAGAGCCAAGCTTCACACTAGACATGTGATCTTCACACTGCGCACTAGATCCACCTTCCCCAAAATTAGGTCAAGGCACAGAGAAACTCCTCTATCAAGCACATTGTCTTACATACATGCTATGTTGCACAAAGCAACTCAGAACTACTTTCCTCTAGCACTTAGCTACAGACTTAGTACATAACTACTTACACTACTTTTCTTCTACCTTACATTCCTTCTTATTTATACTTTTACATTTACAAAAAAGCCTAAACATGGTAAACCGATGGGCCGACATCCCATAACCGATTACATAAACCCTAATGAACCCCATGTTGGGTCCACAAGCCGACAAAATAATTGAGATCCCGTGATCTCAGCTCCTCCTGGGTGCTCCATCTTTGACCACAACATCAAAGTCCCAAAAGTGGTCAATCCCGACCAATGTTTCCTCAAAACTTGGTCGAGGGCCAATAGGCCCCCAACACTCACCTGTGACTCGTCCCGAGTCACTCAGCTCTGGGCAGTGCTTATTCGAAGACCTTGAGCTTGGCATGAGCTGCCTCGACTTGTTACTTCACCTGAGCTTCTTGCTCATCGAACTCCTGGATCATTTTCTCTATAACAGACCCTTCCAGGCATTGTTCCACTGTCACAACTACTTGGTCCAGTTGTGATCCTTGCCCTTCCGTTCAAAGCATCTCTCTAATGGTTGGGGAGCCTCCAACGGTCATATAGCTTCGCCGGGGTGAAGTCCCATTCTGCGTGGTTCTGTTGTTCTGGCAAGGTTCATAGCCTTCAAGCCTGCCTCCTAAGAAGTCTTCTCTGGAACTTCCTGTATTTTTTCTAACATGGTTTTTTTTTCTTATTGAGCTTCCTTGCGTTCTTTCCTGTGATGTGAGTCTCTGGATTCCTCTTCCCATTCTTATTCTCATCTTCTCTTAGCATAGTAGCTTCACATTCTTGATGAGATTTTAAAGTGTTCATAGGTAATACCTCGTCTTTTATTAATTCCAAGGTGGGTATTCTTCTTTCTTCCATGGATAGGTCCTTCAAGCCTTCTTGCATTCTTTCAACCTTGATAGCTAATTCTCTTGCGTTTTGTTCCTTCGACTCAACTTCTCGTTCTTCCATCAGCTGGTCTATTCTTCTAGCTATGGAATCCCTTAGTTATTTCTTTTTCTCTTTTGTAGCTTCTTCCTCTACTTTCTTTCTGATATGATCCTTCTCGATCCAAGTCATTCCTAACAAAAGAGGAAAAGGGGTGTTTTTCTCAACAAACCTAATAACTTCAAATTCTTCTTGAGTCGATGTTCCATGGATGATAACAAGAACCTTAGTAACTCTTCCACATAGGGTTATCATCTTTCCTTTAAACAAGTTGATCCTTCCCAGTGAAGGTACCACAGTAGGCTTTACCAAAATTTCCCAAGTGCTTTCTGTCATAATGTTCACTTGTGTCTCTTCATCCAAGACAACGTCTATGTCAAAGTCTCTTATTATTGTACTTATGCATTGTTTTTCTTTCAATATCTCTGATAAACTGACATCCTTGTGATCATCCACTACTTCTTTTAACTGTACTAACATAGTGTGAGTGTTCTCTGATTATTTCTCTAACATGCTCTTATTCTCTTGAATCATATTCATTTGTTCTACTTTAGCAATCATCCTTGGGCAATCCTCAATTTCATGACCAACAATTTTACAACAAATACAAATAGGACCTACACCAGGGAATTCCTTAGCAAGATGTCTCGGTCTTATACAGTTATAGTATAGTGTGAAAACTCTTTTTCTCTTATACGTTCCCCAACTTCTCTTGTACTGCACACTGGGATCACAGTGATGGACCTGCAATCTGCAAAATTTCTTTCTAGGTTCCTGCATCCACTTATTAGTCAAAAAATTATTTTTATGCATAAGAATAACATATCTTTCTCTATTTCTATCAAATTCATTCAGATAAACTCTTTCTTCTAAATTTACCCTAGCTTTCAGACTATGACAGAATCTATCAAACATACCTAGATTCATACTTTCAAAACAAAAAAATTCCACTCATCTTACTTTTATCAAATCATAAATCTTTACCTCTTTTAAGATCTTACCTCTTTCTTTAGATAGGGTTTCTTTCTTAACACAGATTTTGCAAATCAAGTAGAATATTGCACACTACAACAACAGATCTATGGACAAAGCTTATATCTTCTTTCAGTTCCCAGCAATCACAGTTTCAGGTCTCGGCAACAAAACCATTTGTTGGCACAGGGGCAGACCTAGGGTTCAACAATTCAACAACACACCAAAAACACCCTAACCATCGGCCCTTTCGGCAACAAATGCGAAGCAGATGCAGTCTCACCCAAGGTAGAGGCAGGGGGGGTTATAGGACTCAAGTGTTTGTAACCAAGTTGGGACATAGATATGTGATTATAACACTTCGCAGAATACTTAGGAGAAACACACATTAGTTCATTAGTTTTATTCACAATGCAGATCAAACCCTAACTACAGATCGATGCAGTAATAATGACAAAATATACATCTCACTTAGCAACATAAGTCAGATCTATAACCTTCAACATAGACGAAGCACTAAGCATTCATAGATCTATCTATCATTCATAACATTTATTGCACTAAGCAAATCCACAACATAAACATTATAGCACAAAGAAAACCATCAACACGAGATTTATGTGGTTCACCCCAATGTGGGGATACTTGCACCAACGAATTCTTCTTCTTTATTAGTCTTCTTCAATCTCTTACATTTGTCTGCTCCTGTGCACTAAGCCACAGAGCCAAGATTCGCATTGAACAGGTGATCTGCACACTGCGCACCAGATCCACCTTCCCCAAAATCAGGTCAAGGCACAAATCAACTCTTCTATCAAGCACAGAGCCTTACATACATGTTCTGTTTCACAAAGAAACTCAGAACTACTTGCCTCTAGCACTTAGCTACTGACTTAGCACATAACTACTTACACCACTTTTCTTCTACCTTACATTCTTTCTTATTTATACTTTTACATTTACAAAAAGGCCTAAACATGGGTAAACCCATGGGCCGACATCCCATAACCCATTACATAAACCCTAATGAACCCCATGTTGAGTCCACAAGCCCGCAAAATAAGTGAGATCCCACGATATCAACTCCGCCTAGGTGCTCCATCTTCGATCGCTGCGTCGAAGTCCCAAAAGTAGTCAATCTCGACCAATGTTTCCTCAAAACTTGGTCGAGGGCCAACAATGGATCTCACATATGTACCAACCATGTACCATAACATATTTGCCTCAACCACCATTCACTACAACATATACTAAGCATCCAATAATATCTCTAAACATGTACCAGAAGCGTGCCTCAATAGATCAATGATATATCACATCATCATGATATATCTCATAACCAAAGTGTTATAAATTCATTGTCATTACCAACATTGTTCCTAAACAAAAAAATCCTCAATCCATACTCTAGAGTTAGTATCATGCATCCAGGATAGGGATCAAGCATATGCTTCAACACTCAGCCATATGTCATTACCATACATAAATTATGAAACCATATAATCATGAAAACCTGCAACAAACCATGTTAGACCCTGAAAAAACAGATTTATATTACCAAATCATGTTGCTCTCATCTACATAGCTTTCTTTACCAAGATTTTACCACAGATATGCGTTTTGTTACACAGACAACTCACATATGTACATGACCTATCTATAGGTCATCTCACGTATGTACGTGACTTTCTCCACAGTAGCCCACGTATTCTTCTGAAAATGTCAAGCTTGAGCTTGCCTCATGGTTGCCTTGTTGTTCTGGTTGTTTAGTCTTCTTCACCCACTTCTGAAGGTGTCCCATCTTCTTAGAACTTGAGCTCTGAGCTTCCATCTTTTCAAAATTGTCTTCCTTCCTAGCTTCATGTGTTCTTGTCATGCTATATGAATCACTCCTCATGGAAAGTCTTCTTGTGTTCCAACAATCTTGTGATTTGTGGCTAAACCCACTATAGTTGTAGCATCTCATTGTGTGACAATGAGCAACAATATGTCCCACTTGATTACATCTCCAACACCTTAGGGTGTTTTCAACCTTCCATTATCTTTCCTTGCATAATGTCTGCAATCCAAATATTTGTGACCATTACATGAGTAGCAGTGACCATGAAAAACATTTTCATACATTTGCTTTGGTGTCCATCTTGAAGGTGTCTCTCTTCTAAATTTTCTTTGAGGTGTAAGGATGGTTTCTTGATGTCTTCCTTGCTTTGCTCTTTTGAAAGTTTTATTTATTTGTGTAGATGGTTGACTTGCAACATTAATTCCATCTTTTGAGAATGAAGGAATTACCTCATGCTTCTTAGAAGTGATATCTTCAAGATGTATAACTTCCTTATTGTATCCAAAACCGAATTTATCATTTGGAGATCTTTGGCTATCTAGGATCTCATCCAAGATTGTTGAGATGTTCATGAAATTGATGTGAGTGTTTGACTTATTTACTTTCTTTCTAACATCAACAACTTCAACTTCCAATTTATGGCATGACTCTTCCTTTTCATTTACTTGATTCTTCAATAGTTCCTCTATTATTTTGGCTTCTTCAATTTTGGTCTTAAGATTGGAATTAACTTCAAGAATTTTGCTAAGCTCATCATCTACCTTCTTCTTTTGTTATATTTCATTCTTTAGTCTTTTGATCTCTTCTTCTTTTTATTATAATTGATTATTTTTACTTTATTCTTGTTCTTTGAGAATTTTCTTTAGTGCCATGGTATATCTTGGGTACTTTTCTAGGACTTCCTTGGTGTATTTTTCAAGATACTCAAAAGAAATTGAGTCATGTCCTATTTCACTGCTAACATCATCTAACTCAGATAAAAATTTATCTTTAAGCCTCAACAAATCTTCCTCTTCATCTATAGGATAACTGTTATATGATTCTACACAAACTACTTCTAGATTTTCTTCTTCACTTGTAGAGAAACATTTAACATCATCACACTTAGAATTATTGCAATCGGAGGATTTTGGAGAGTCTTTACCTTCATTGTTCTTGATGGAATTGTCTTCAGTTTCTTCCTTTTTTCCTTGATATGTCTTCTCTAGCTTCAGCCATAGATCCGTGGTGGAAATACATTGTCCCATGCTTTCTTTGACAGAACTTGAGATTCCATTGAAAATGGCCTTGAGATCCAATGCATCATTCTTCTTTTCTTCCTTTTGAGCTACAAACTTTGAGTTATTCTTCAAGGGAACTGAATCCACCAATAGTTGATTTCTAAACACCTGCTCCTTTTTCTTTCAAGTACCCTTTCATTTATATTGTCCATGCTGAATAATTTTTGTCATCAAATATGGGAACTTCATCATCTATTTGTGTGTCCATGGATATCCTCCAAGCTTGTTAAGTCTTATAGTGAAGACCTGCTCTGATACCAAATATTGGATACCATTTACTCATCATCCATTACTTTCATTTATAACAAGTTGTATGCAATCATATCTCATCAGCAAACATCATCAATAAGCCATCATCATGAAGAATACAAGGAACACAAGATATATGTACAATTTTCTTCTATATTACCAACTACAATCCTTGTTTTTTTTTTTAGAAACAATTGAATAGAGAAAAAAATCCACAAGAGAACCAACTCTCAATGCAAGACTCGGCTTGCAAATATCAGCACCAACTGAGAAGAGAAATCCAACCCTCAAGTACAAGACCTACCTTGTAGACAGAAAGAAGTCTGTCAAATTGTACCAACATTCTATACCAACAAAAGTGCATTACCTATGCACCACAAAACCTGTCACATCAATCTCATCATCCAAATTAGATCTACTCACCAAGATCAATCACCAAGACAACTCTCAACAATATCACCAAGATAACCAACAAGATACCTCTAGAAATACACCATACTCTCCATAAACCAAATACCATAAGTTGTCATGATTCTATTGCCGCGATTATGCTGACGCGATTATGCTTCCGCAGTTCTGTTGTCGCGATTATGCTTCCGCAGTTCTGTTATCGCGATTCTTCTGCCACGCTTTTTCTTTCGTGATTCTTCTGTGGTGATTTTTCTGCCGCACTTTTTCTACCGCGAATTTTCTCTATCACTAATACCTGCCCAAATAACCTTTCACAAATGGATATCCAATATGCTCAAAGATCATTCACATAATATATCATTTCTCTCTTATTTATACTTCTCCAAGTAGCTTCCTCAAGGGGTTATCTTCTAACCAACTTACCCAACTTCCTTCTTTTGGGGCTAACCCACTTCTAACCACTTTATCCACAAATAGTAAAATCTCCACTTCTAGTTGTAACTAATTTATTTTTAATTGTTTTCTTGTTGCAACCACATAACCCATGACTAACCACTTTGACTAGTCAACTTCTTCTAGGAGCTTCTAGAATAATTTGAATTCTTTGACCTTCTAGGGGATTCTAGATAACTCATGAGGGTTCTCCAACTTCCCATGGCCATAACTCTCTAACTGTGAGGAGTGATTCGATGTTCCACATAACACCGGAAACGGCATGACATATACTATCCCTGTGGAATAGTTTCTCATGCAAATTCACTGAACTTCATTACATTATTCCTCAATCAAACTTGGGTTCCCTAACCACACTATTGGGATACTCAACCACCTAACCATTTGGACTTCACAAAGCGTCTTCCCGTGAGGTCTTTCACCATAAGTGGACCACTTTGAGAACTTTATCCAAGAGCGTCTTCCCGTGAGGGTTTTCACCATAAGGGGACCACTTTGGAGTTTATCCATTTGGTTCTTCCTATCAACCATGACATGACATCAATGATACAACTCCCTTTAATATCGACACATCATTATGACACCACTTGACATCAACCCTTTAACAACAATTACATCAATGACCGTGTAGCCAATAATCAATATATCAATGATACAAATACATCACTATAACAATACACATAACCTTTTGACATCAATGACAACATATTACAACAACTATGTCCCCATGCCTTCAAGGAAGTGTTTAGAATTGAATTTTTTTTTTTCTAAAAAGATGACGATAAATTTTAAATATATTTTTTAAAAGTATGAAGGGTCTATTTGTTATAAATGGAACACGTACACATTCTACATTCCTTGAAATTCAATTTCTTTTTTTTTGCAAGATTGATGTTTCTCACCTATATACTTGCTAATTTGGATGATTCTTTTATATGACAACCTTAGTTCAAGCTATATCAACAAAATAACTTCATTTTTCTAATTCATATAATATCTCCATTTTTATGTTATTTTTAAATACGCTATAAAAATTCATCAAAAATAAAACTACACGTATGCATCTCATAATGAAGATTCCACACACACACACACACACACACACATATATATATATATATATATATGAATTATAAAATATAGAGTTCTATGATTTCCATTACATCTATAACCTTATGCATTTCTAAAACAAATTATATGTTGTACTACAAACTCTTACAAAAAATGTATGTTTTATTATTTCAAGACCGTCGAAATTTACATAATTTTTTTTATTATTTTATGCATTTTTATAGCAAATTATATATTGTACAATAAACTTTTAAAACAATGTTTTATTATTTTAAGATCCTCAAACCTTAAAAAAAAAATGCTTTATTATTTTTAAACCTTCAAACTTTACATTATTTTTTTTATTATCTTATGCATTTTTAAAACAAATTATATGTTGTACTATAAACTTTTAAAAAAATGTTTTATTATTTTAAAACCCTCAAACCCTACACTATTTCTTGACCTCATAATTTTAGATCTTTGTTGAATTTATTGATTTTTAAAAATAAAAAATTAACTTTAAAAAATTTGTAAAAATAATTTCACCTCATAATTTTAAAACTTTATTGAATTTATTAAATTTTAAAAATAAAAAAATTAACCTTAAAAAAATTGTAAAAATAATTGCACATAAGTATAAACTATTCTTTACCATTGTACAATTTTTTCAATATTTTTTTCTCATTAAATATTAAATCGATGTCTTAGCACAAAGATATACATTATATTTTGTAAAATAAATAAAGAATTACTATTACAAATTGGATTTTCACAATCATACCAAACTTCCATAAATATCAATAAATAAAAGCTATATATTTCAAAAGAAAATTGATTTCTTTGCATTTCGTATATTACACCATTTTCACATTAATTGTGCAAGTACCTAAAATCATCTCCTAAAATCATCTCTAGAAGTCAACATGTTTTTTTAATAGAACTCCATATTATTAATGTATAACCTAAAATCATCCCTACATATCTACACATTATTTTTGTTTTTCTCGAACTCCATTATCATTAATATAAAATGAGAGACCATCATTAATTTATACTCACTCACAAACAATTATCATTAAAAAAAATTGTCAAAAAAGACAAAATTGTCATTAATTTATATTTATGGCCTCTTAAGCCAAATCATGTCAAAAAAGATACAGATATGTCTCGTCTATAGAGTAACATTGCAACAAACAAATATTTGTCTAGTAGTCATAGCACCTATCTCTGGCTCTCTAGACTATGTAATCACCTATGAGCCCACTGGGGAATTTGTAGTGCTCTCAAACAATCCATCTACTGTAACATTTAATTCTTTAAATATATGACAACAAGAAAAATTCCCTATCCTACTCGAAAGCTATTTGATCATCCTAATGAGATGATCTAGGGCCAAATTTAAATGCATGTTGTACCCTAAAATATAATTGATCACAAGTTGAGAATCACAAAAAAAACTACAAGTCGTGGATGTCTTTCCCTATAGAAATATCCATTGGAAAAAGGATAGCCTTAACCTCAACCATGTTATTGGAGCCAAAACCTAAACCACATGAAAAGGAAAAGGAATAACGATGAGAAAGGAATGGGATACCTTCTACCTCACACTTCCCTATATATCCTTCAAATGCACCATTGAAGAACCCCCACAGCCTAGACATGATTATCTAAAGTTACCTAATCTACCTTGAGGTCTTGACTTTGATCTCCTTCCTATAAAATTTGAAAGCGAATTTGATTATGTATAAAATATATAAAGGAGAGATCAACACATCCTCAGATAGCATACCATTCCTAGATCTCCAAA
>ML779426.1:402588-420817 GCA_009831015.1 Picea engelmannii
GTGATTCCTATGAATTTGAAAAATTGGTTAGATTGAATCCAAGTCCATTGTTGGTGCATGAACCACTTGAGGGTTTTTCTTTGACTCATCCATACATAGTGTTTTGGCCATCGACAATTTGGACCCTAAATCTTCATAGAAAAATTGAAGACAGTCCAATGTATTAAGAAGGACACCTCCTCTTCTACTGAGGCAAGGAAATGATCACTACAAAAGTGCACATTGACTCGTTGGCCCCCCTTTCTATCAAGTAAAGGGATTGATTTAATAACATCACATGCCATTCTACTATGCAGGAAATAACTGAGTTCTTATGTTAACATAAGAAAAAAGTGCAGGTGCCTAGTGGTTTCCATGTCTAAGTGACCAAAAGAGGCAAATTTATTTATATCTAGCATGGTTAATTGACAAGAAAACTAAAAAATTGACAAAAAAAAGTTTCATCAACCTTAATTAAAAGAAGGCCTTGGTAAATGTATCCCATGAATTGAGCCAATGCAATCTAGCTTGAATTTGTGCGCCCCAAGATTTGCAAGTTTATTTTACCTTCAAAACAATCTCATCTTAAGCATTATGGCCTAGCTATATTCATTAAAAGGGATAAGCTCTATCAATTAAGATAGTGATTCCAATTCTTCTTTCACAACCTTTTGCTTCATTCTTCTAACAATGACAAGTTTTCCACAATATCCCCACAAAAAAGTAGTGACCTAACTAATATCATCCTCCCATCAAACTTCCCATATTTTGAGGCCTCTAGGCCACGAAATTAGGTTCCAAATGCATTTGAATACTCCAACACGCATTTCCTACTTAACATGAGATACATAAAGAATTAAACTTATCTTCACGACTTTGAATTTTGCATCTCCCAAGAGATGGAAAAATGATATGTTGATGATCTAACATAGTAAGAAATCCTTGAACTAGCATGGATCTTCTCCTATTATAATCAAAGAAGAAAAATGCATGTTTAGTAAGAACATATTGGTATAGTCACTTCAACACTTTGTTATGTTTTTTATGAAAATTGGACCAAGTAAATCACAACCCAAGAGAGTCTTGACAAAAAAAAATGTTGGGGCCGTACAACACGAGCCTAGCCTTTAGGCCATTCCAAGCCATATTCTCCCTCAAGGGTGTCTGAAAAAGTAGCAATCTCTCTTTATCTTCTTAACTCTCTACATTGTTAAAATTTTCACACAACCATATGGTTTTGGGAGCTCATTGGCCAACCAATCCTACATGCCCACTCTCTCAATTGAATCATTTGAGGCATATATGTTGACTAGTCCTAGGTCTTTTCCATTTAGAGGAAATGACGTCCAAACCAAGAAGCATGTTAGATCAATACCATGTCCAATGGTTAGGTAAAAATACAAGGATATCAAGGTGGTTGCCTCTCTACCTTCAACATGGTTAGGTAAAAATACAACAATCGACCATATCAGCCAAAGAGTGACTTACAAAATTAAACCAACTACTTTAACTTCTTGCAAACATAAAACATCTAACTTGGAACAATTTCATGTGTTCTCCAAACCATGGATTTGTGGCAATGACTATAAGGTCCCAAAGATTCCATGATAGTATCTTCATTACAAACTTTCAACATGAAAATTCATAGCCTCATCATCTCTCAAGATCTCAAGGAAACAAAAGTTTCAAGTGTTATGTTATCCAACTCCTTCATTGTATCAAATGTTCAGCCATTGTGTATCATAAGAAATTTTCTTTGATTTCAAATGAAATTTCAATTTTCATTAGATTTAATATTGATGTATTACAATTCTTGGTATCCTTACTTCTAATCCAACTTCATGATAACACATGCTTACAATATTTGGTTGGTTAACGCCTTGATTATTTCTAGGGGATATATATATTACAATATATTACAATATTACAATATTACAATCTAAAAGTAATGCCATATTACAATGTAATATGGCATTACCATATTACATTGTAATATGGCATACCATATTACAATGTAATATGGTAATACCATATTTCATGTAAAAAAAAAATTTAAACCTACAGTAATCGTCCCAATATCGACGGACTTTCGTCGGAATTTTTTTACCATAACCATCGCTATAACGACGAAGTTTCGTCGCACTGTTCCACGAAGTTTCGTCGCATATACAGCAAGTTCGTCGTAAATATGGTTTTGAGAAATAGCACTCGTCGATATTACCACGAAATTTCATCGCAATTTGTGACAAAATTTCATCGCACATTCAGCAGCTACATCGCAAGTTATTGGCTTGGCATAACTGTTTGTCCCAATTGCGACGAAGTTTCGTCGTACTTGGCACATTTCTTCGTTGGTATTGTGACGAAATTGCGTCGTAATTGCGACGATGAAGAAGGTTAACCAATATTGAAGGTGGTGACATGTGGCTAGCTAATTTCGTTGATGTTTCCATGCACACCTGGATCGTGGATATAGCGACGAAATTATTACGACGAACAAAAAATCTCGGCATTCATGGAAATTGCGACGGATAAGTGTGGCAATATCAACGAACAACCGTCGCAAATTTGGTCATATGTACTAGTGATTATTATATAGACTATAGCTATCTTTTGTATAACACTAAAAAGTTTCTTAAGAAGAGTCAAAGGCACATCTTGAAGTTAAGGGAAATGCTCAAGGAACAAGAAGAGAGTAATAAGACTCAATGAGAAGAAAAGGAAGAAGAGATCACAAGACTAAGGAATGAAAAGTATGATAAGAAGGTAGATGATGAGATTAGAAAAAGTATTGAAACTATTGTCCATCTCAAGACCCAAATTGAAGAAGCCAAAAGGATAGAGGAACTATTGAAGAATCAAATAAATGAAAAGGAAGAGTCATGTCATAAGTTAGAAGCTAAAGTTGTTGATCTTAGAAATAAAGTAGATAAGTCAAATAAATTCTTGAATAGCTCACAAATATTGAATGAGATCTTGTAAAGCCAAAGATCACCAAATGATAAATCAGGTCTTGGATACAAGAAAGAAGCTACACATGTTGAAGGAAGCACCTCAAAGAAGCATGAGGTAAGTCCATCAAAGGATGAAGACAATGCTGCAAATCAACCATCTACACAAGGCAAAGAAAATTTCAAAAGAACAAAGAAAGGAAGACATCAAGAAGCTATCTTTGGGACACCAAAGAAAAGGTATGAAAGTATTTTTCATGGGCATTGTTATTCATGTAGTGAATATGGTCACAAATATTTTGAATGTAGAGATTATGAAAGGATATATAATGGAAGATTTTATAACACCATAAGGTGTTGGAGATGTGATAAAGTAGGACACATTGTTGTTCACTATAACACCATGAGATGCTACAACTGTAGTGGATCTGGCCACAAATCCCAGGATTGTTGGAACACAAGAAAAAATTCCATTATGAGAACTTCACATAGCATGGCTAGAAGAAGGAATGAAGTAAGGAAGGGAGACATCTTTGAAAATATGGATGCTCAGAGCTCAAGTTCTGAGAAGAAGGGACACCTTCAGAAGTGGGTGAAGAAGACTGAGCATCTAGAATAGAATGGAAGCCTTAAGGGAAGCTCTAGTAAGTCATCTACTGAATCATATGTGGGTGACAGCGGTATCAGTCATGTACATACACAGACTGACCTTGAATAGGTCACGTACATGCGCGAGTTGTTGTGCAGCAGACCGCGTATATATGGTAAAGCCTTGGGAAAAAGGAAATGCACTTGGGTCACAACTTGATGTGATGGTATAACTCTGTGTTGTAGGGTCTGACATGGTTTCTTGCAGGTTATGACACTGTTTTCTACAGGTTTTCATGATCCTATATTGATTTATGAAAAGTTATGATAAAAATTAATGAAAGGCCATCTTGGATGCATGGCACTAACTCGTGAGTATGGATTGAGACATTTTCTGTTAAAGAACAATGTTGGTTATTGCAGTGAAGTTATGGAACCTTGGTTATATGATGATGATCCTCGCTAGAGATGTCATTGATATATTGAAGCATACTATTAGTACATTGGTAGAGGCACCTACTAGAAGTTTTGATTGGCACATATTCTATGGTGGAATTGGCATAAATGTATGAGGATTCATCTTGTTGTGGTATTGGTGCATGGATGGAATACTTTCTTGGTACAAGTAGTGATACATGTTGATGTACATGTTTTGTATATGTTTGTATGATGAGTACTTGGCTAAAAGTACATCATTGGTATTACTTGATTAGCATATATTTTGGTACATGATGCATTTAATGATTGAGGCACTTGATTCATTGTAGAGACATATCATGAGTGATATGACACTTGTTTGGCATGATGGTAGATGCGCATGGTTGGAATATTGGTGGATTAACATGGTTGGCATATTGGTAGTTTCACATGTTGACATGTTGATAGAGGCATATGGTTGATACATTCCATGGATGATATATTTTGGCACATTGTATGATGTTGATGTACATGGGTGTTGTGCATGGTGGGAACATTTTGGTACATGATGTACTTGGTTGATATTTTGTTCATGATTCTCCATTTTATTGTTGACATATATTTTGTTTCATGATGTATGGTATGCCACAAGTTTGATGCATGGACAGGTCCAAGGATCGTCATTGAAAGAGAAGTTGATCTATGATCCGGTTGAGAAATAGCAATTGCATGTTGATCATATTGCAGAGGAGATAGGGGGAGACATACCCATAGGGGAGTCATTCTTCTTACCATGATTCTAGGAGGAGATATTTATCATATGCATACCTAGAAAAGATCCCTATATTTGAAGAGAGCACAGAGGCATAATTCCAAGGGGAGAAATGGTCACAGGTGGAGTATGAGCGATGTATCTTAATCATTACATCAGAGTGATATACCTTGTTCAAAAGGGGATATATTATTCATAGGAAGCTTAAAGACATTCAGACAAGGGAGCAGCCCCAAGGAGAGTTCAAGTAAGGGGAGCAACCCCAAGAGGAAAATGACCCTTTTCCATTGATGTCAAAGGGGGAGATATAGTCATGTTGATGTGATTGATGGGGGGAGATATTAATATTGATATGATTGATGACTATTGATGTAGAGCATGAGTTGTCTACATATTGACATCAATGATTGGTGTTGACACCAATGTTGGTATTGCCATCAATGCCAAAGGGGGAGATTGTTGGATCATGTTGTCATTGATGCCAATGGTTTGATTGATTGATGTCAAGTGATTGATTGATTGATGATTGATGTCAAATGTAATATGTATTCTCCTTGATGAGATTAGATACATGTAAAGTATATGATGCATATGATGGCATGCATAGATGAAGATGGATCAATGAGTTTTCATTGATACATGATGCAAAGATGAAGATGGTTCAATGTGGTTTCTTTGATATATGATGCATAGCTAGATTGATCATTATAGTCTTATCGTGGTTGATAAGGTGCACAAATGGATGAACTCCAAAGTGGTCCCCTTATGGTGAAATCCCTCACGAGAAGACGCTTAATGGTTGAGTTATCCTAGAAGAATGGTTGGAGGACCCATGCTTGAGTGTGGAATAATAAGATGAAGATCAGTGAATTTGTCAGTGAAACTATCCTAGATGGATAGTGCTTGTCATTCCATTTCTAGTGGTATGTGGAATATCACATAACTCCTCACGGTTAGAGAGTTATGGCCATGAGAAGTTGGAGAACCCAGGTTTGGGTAATGGACCCAAGTTTTTTTTATGGATAATGGTATGAGTTTTGATATATTTGTAGGTAACACTATTCTATATGGATAGTACATGTCATGTCATTCCTGGTGGTATGTGTAACGTCACATAACTCCTCACGGTTTGAGAGTTATGGCCTTACGAAGTTCGAGGACCCTCATATGTTTTCTTGAAGCCCCAAAAGGTCAAAGAAGTCAAAGATATTGCAAAGAAGAAATTATTATTTAAATGATAAAGTCAAGTGACAAAGTCAAGAAGGATTATTTAAATAATAAAGTGAAGTGACAAAATCAAAGAAGATTATTTAAATGACAAAGTGAGCTGACAAAGTCAAGGAGGAATATTTAAATGATAAAGTAATGGATAACTTTATAATTATGGAAAATGGTTAACCCTAAAAATGAGGAAAATAGGTTAAGTGACCTATAAATGGGTTAAGTGACCTAGAAATGGGTTAAGTGACCTAGAAGATGGAGAGTATAAATAAGAGGCAAGGCTCTCTCATTTTAGATCACACTTGAGAATATTGAATATCTATAGGTGACTGAGGTAACCAAAGGATATCTAAGCCAAATTTCAGAGGGAAGGTGAAGAAAAGAGGGCTGGAATTCAAGGCAGGATAAATTCTTTTGATGATGTTTTCTAAGGTATGTTATTTACAGATCATCTCACCATTATCGCAATAATTTTTTTTCTATAATGATTCAAACCATGAGATTGATATGAAATTGAGGAAACATATCCAAGTATCTGTGGTAAAAAATTCAGCTTGTGGGTTGTTATAGTTTTGGAGATACACTCCGTGGAAAATAGGGTTTGTGGCTAGTCCTGAAACTATTCTAAAACAGGTGTTTTGGGTAAAAACGTCATAAATTCTTCATAACATATCCAAATTCAGTAAGACCAAATGTAATGGTTAGAGTATATTCTTTAGTATGTTGTGTAACAGTTTTAGATCGATTCAACAAATATTCCGTGTGGGTCACGCTCTACAAGGTCTCTCTCTAGAATAAGCTAGAATTCAACAAGGTATGCCATTTTTTCTATAACTCCTATCCTGAGAGGTTCCAAGTAGTGAAACCTAGAGTAATTGCATAAAACAAACTGAAGAAAATTGTGTATCAGTTTCAGATATTTATTCATTACAGGTACATAGTTATGATTATTTCAAGTTAGGGTTGTTGACTAATCCAAAACTAGTCATCGTTGAGACAAGCAGTTGATGAGTTGGCACATACATGAGGTGTATAGTTGATGATGTTGGTACATATTGATGAGTCATTTTTTATGAGTAGTTGACACATGATTGGTATATACTTGGTACATGTTTGGATGCACTAGTTTATGGTACAAGTTGATTACAGGTTGTTTGGTACAGGTTGGTGCATGGTTGATGCACTTGTTTATGGTACAGATTGATATATGTTGAGGATTGTTGCCTCATCTCAGTTGGTGTTGAGGGTGTAAGTTGAGTCTTTCATTATAGATATGGTGCTCTTGTATATTTTTACTCTATTCAGTTGTTGCTGAAAAACCCCAAGGATTGTAGTCCATAATAAAAGGAAAATTGTACATACATCTTGTGTTCTTTGTGTTCCTTGTGGTGATGACTTGTTGATGATATATTGCTGATATATGTTGTTTATATGTGTTCACATCTAACTTATTATGAATGAAAGCAATGAGTAATGAGTTAATGGTGATTGTTAACTAAGGATTTTTGTGTAAGAGGGAAGTTTTCGGAAAAAGAGTCCTACATTGTTCACCACCCCCCCCTCTCAATGTAGTAAATGTGTCCAACAATCTATGTGATCAAATATGATTGGTTGAGGATATTTTTGTGACAGGTTGTTGGTACATGTTTGTGGTATAGGTTTTACACTGGAAGTATCAGTGATTTGGCACTTATATTTCAGGGTGGATGGATGAGGCAACGATAGGGGGTTGTAGCCTCCTTTTGGTTGGAGCCAGAGAATCAAGGAGTTGTAATTTCCTTCAGGTTGGAGCCTAAGAAACCAGGGGGTTGTAGCCTCCTTCCATTTGTAGCTGGAAAACAAGGAATTTGGTGCTTCCTATAAATGTACATCTTTTGAAAATATAAGAAAAGCATTTTGTGGTTTTCTCCCGCATTGGTTTTCCATGTAAAATATTGGTGTATTGTGTTTATGTGTGGTTGCTTATTTTTCACTACTTATGTATATTGCTCATATTGAATGTTATTGTTTATCTTCTCATAAAGTAAAGAATACACATTGTGGTTAAAAAGGATTAAAAGTACTAATATTGATTCACCCCCTCCTTTCAGTATTCCAACAATTGGTATCAGAGAAGGTCCTTCAAGAAGCAGTCTAACCATTGGAAGGACATCATGGAATACGCTAAGATTGGAGCACCAATGTTTAATGGTCAGAATTATGGATTTTGGAGTATAAGGATGAAAACCTTTTTACAGGCACATGGATTTGATGTATGGCGAGTAGTAGTAGATGGATACAAAGAACCAACCACTCCCCCAATAGACAAGGATGGAAATAAAATCAAAGAAAACAATTCAAAGGCTAAAGGTATTAGTTTGAATAGTCTTACTAATTCAGTATTTGTTAAAGTTATGAATTGTGATTCTGAAAAATATATCTGGGATAAGCTTCAAAAGTTTTATGAAGGAGATACTAAAGTCAAGGGAGATAAACTCCAAACCTTTAGACCCAAGTTCGAACAATTGAAAATGAAGATGAAGACATTGAAAACTTTCTACGAGTTGATGAAGTAGTGAATACTATTAAAGGTCTGGGAGAAGAGATGAAGGAACTAATGATTGTTCAAAAGGTACTAAGGTCTCTACCTATGAGATTTGATCCAAAGATTTCAGCTTTAGAAGAAAGAACAGATCTAGACACCTTGAGAATGGATGACCTACATGGGATACTCACCGCATATGAAATAATAATAGAAAAAGAGAACCCAGGTACAAAGGAAGAAACATTCAAAGCATCCAAGAAGACAAAGAAAAAGAGAAAGAAAAAATCAAAGTCATATTGTAGCTGCAACGATAATTCAAAAGACGATGAAGAAATGACAAACTTCGTAGGAAAATTGAAAAGAGGAACAGGAAAATATAAAGGTATGCTTCCATTGAAATGATTTAATTATGGTGGTGTTGGTCATTTTGCTTCTAAATTTCTTCATAACAATAACGAAACTAATGAAGAAGAATATCATAAAAAGAAAAAGAAAAATAAGAAGAATAAAATAAACAAAAAGAAAATTTTCAAGAAAAGTCTCTACACCAAGGAAGACAATTGATCATCAGATGAGGAAGAAGACAGTGACATCGATACAAAAAGAGTACTCTTCATGGAAGTAGAATATTCTAAAGAAGATTCTGAGGAACAAGGAGAAGTTGATCTCAGAGAATAATTAATCAGTGCACTAGAAGAGATAAGGATTGAAAGAAAGAAAATCAAGTCACTCAAGGAAGAACTAAAAGAAAAAGAGGGATCTCATAACTCCAATTTCGATGAAGTTGAGAAAATGATCGCGAAGTTAAAAATCCAAGTAGAAGAATACAAATGAATCAAAGAGGCACTCAAAGGTCTGTTGGATGAAAAGGAATAGATGATCAAAGGCTTGGAAGCAAAAATATTCACTCTAAGGAAAGATCTTCAGAATAAGGACATGCAACAAAACAAAACCAAAGTATTGGATGAGATCATTAGCAGTCAAAGGCCATACCATGAAAAATCTAGACTAGGATATAACCAAAAAGAGAAAGGATCAAGCTCCAAGACAACATAACAGAGAAGCTATGCAGAAATAGTCAAGGGCTCTTCCAAGAAGGAATAAGGAAAGAGGAACCAAGAAGAGTATTACAGATACATTGTACCACCCAGAAGGTCCATATTTCATAATCAACAGCAACCAACAATGGAGAGACCCTGAAAATAACAAGGATTCAGAAGAGCAGCACTATTTAAAAGATCTTCCACCCCCTAGTATCAAACTATTTTTCTTGGTTTATGTTATTCATGTAATAATTTTGGTCATAAATATGTGAATTGTAGAGACAACACCAAAAATAGAAATAGCTATCAAGGCTACATAAGAAATGGTTATTCAAGAATATCTCATGAATCAGAGAGCAGAAGCTACAACATATTTGAATAGTTGAGCACTGAAGTAGAATGCTACAAGTGTCATAACTTTGGACACATGAAAAAAGATTGTAGATTGAGTGTTCCTCCTAGAGAATCACAACAGAATATCAACAGTCACAGACATGAACCAAAAAGGATATGGATAAGAAAGAAGGATCAATTTAGCATTGAAGAATGCACGCTTTCTCTACAAGCTAAACACAAGATACATGGATGGTATGTTGCCAGTGGTTGCTCAAAGCATATGACAAGTGATATGTGCATGTTTCTAACCTTGAAGAAGGAAATATATGGACCAGTTTCATTTTGGAATGAGAACTCAAACATAATTATAGGAAAAGGGACAGTTAAGCTTGGAAGAAAGGATGCCAAAGCAGAAAATGTTCTACTAGTCGAAGACATGAAAGACGATATACTAAGTGTAATTCAAATGTGTGACCAATGACACAGACTTGTGTTTGATTCTCATAAATGCAAAATAAGAAAAGTAGGGTCAGACAAGTTGGTGCAAGATACAGTTATAAGAACTCCAAGCAACATATATGTATTAAACGAAATTGGAAAAGAAAAATGTTTCTTAGGAAACGAAGATGAAATTTGTCTCTGGAACAGAAGAATGGGTCACATAAATTTTGATAATCTTGTAAAGGTCAGAAAAAGGGAAGAGGTTAGAGAAGTTCTCGAGATATCAAAACCATAAAAAATTATATGCAAGCATTGTCTATAGGGAAAACAGACCAAGACAAAGTTCAAGTCAAAGGAATACTCCACAACAAAGCCACTAGAGATTATGCATACCAATCTAGTTGGAACAACAAGAACAAAGGGATTGAAAGCGGAACAAATGCTTCAATATAAGACTCAACATAATAGTGGAAATCATCAATGTGACGATTGATGAGACAGATGGATGAAAGATAAAAGAAAAAAGAAAAGATTCAATGGAACGAAATCATGAAGAATGTTTAAAGGAAGAAGAAGCAGCAGACAAAGAGGAAGAGAAGTCAAAAGCAGAGAAAGGGAAGCAATATATTTAGGTATCTCTAAAGACACCTAGAATATGAGTGTAGAAGAATCATCCATCAGAAGAGGACATTGGAAATAAATATGCAAGAGTTGAAACTAAAAGAAGAATACATTCACCAGAACAACAACACCTATCATTGTTATGCACATTTGAGCCAAGTAGTTTTGAGGAAGCCAACAAGGATGAATTCTGGATCAAAGCTATGGATGAAGAGTTAGATCAGATAGAAAAAAATGACACTTGGGAATTGGTTCCAAGGCCGAAGAACAAGAGTGTAATTGGTACAAAGTGGGTCTTCAGAAACAAATTGAACGAGGATGGACAGGTTACTAGAAACAAAGAAAGGTTTGTATCTAAAGGATATTCTTAGGTTGAAGGTATAGACTTTGAAGATACATTTTCCCCAGTTGCCAGAATGGAAGCAATCAGAATTATCCTAGCTGATTCTTGTTATAAGAATGTTAAAGTGTATCAAATGGATGTGAAATCAACATTTCTAAGTGGAGATCTTGAGGAAGAAGTTTACATTGAGCAGCCTGAAGGATTTTAGTTGTCAGAGAAGGAATATTGTGTTTGCAGTTTGAAGAAGGCCCCTATATGGTCTCAAACAAGCCCCTAGAGCATGGTATTCAAGACTAGATAGATACTTACAACAACAAGGGTTTAGGAAAGGAAATACAGATAATAATCTCTACGTAAAGGTAAATCAAGATAGTATCATGTTAATTGAAGTTTATGTTGATGATATTATTTTTGGAAGTGATGATGACAAGATGAGTCAGAAATTTTCCAAAGACATGTAGAATGAGTTCGAGATGTCATTGCTTGGAGAATTTTCGTTCTTTTTGGGACTACAGATATATCAGAGCAACAAAGGTATCTTTATCTCTTAGACTAAGTATATCAGAGAAATGTTAAAAAGGTTTGGAATGAAAGATTACAAACCAATTAGTACTACTATGCAGACTAGTTGCAAGTTAAGTAAGGATGATGATTCAAAGGATGCAGACCAGAGATAGTATAGATCAATGATTGGTAGTTTACTCTATGTGACATCTTCTAGACCATATGTGATGCAGGAAATTGGACAGGTTGCAAGGTTTCAAGTAGCACCAAAGGAATCACATGTTATGGAAGTGAAGAGGATATTCATGTATCTAAAAGGTATAAACGAATTTGGATTATGGTATCCAAAAGGGAATGATCTATCTCTTATAGCCTACACATAGGCAGATTGGGCAGGTAGCATTGATGATAGAATAAGTACAAGTGGAGTATCTTTGTACTTGGGTGAGTGTCTGGTATCCTGGTTAAGCAAGAAATAGTCTTCAGTATCCTTATCTATAGCAGAAGCAGAGTATATTGCAACAATAACATGTTGTACCCAGGTACTATGGATGAAACAAACCTTGAAGGATATACAGGTTGAATATGATGAGTCCATTCTGATATTTTGTGATAACACCAGTGCCATCAGTATCTCAAAGAATCTAGTGATGCACTCCAAGAAGAAACACATTCTGATCAAGTTTCACTTTCTACGAGAACAGGTTGCATAGAAGAACATCAGGGTCAAGTATGTTGGGAAAAAATAATAGATCGCATATATATTCACCAAATCGCTTCCAAGGGAATCCTTTGAGTATATTTGTTAGAAACTTGGAATAGTTTCTACCCCACATTGAATTTTGAATTTTTTTCATATATGTCATATATTTACACAAGGAATCACCCTTGATGAGAAAAAGGACAGTTTAGAACAGGGGAGAAGTCCAAAGGATAGTTCAGACATGGGGAGTAGCACAAAGGACAGTTTATATAGGGGAAGAATCCCCAAAAGGAAGATACCCTTTTCCATTGATGTCAAAGGGGGAGAGAGTAATCAAAGGCATGATTCCAAGGGGAGTGATGGTCACAGGGGGATCATGAGAAAAATTATTACTATGTCATGAGTGTTGCATCAGAGTGCAGAGTGTTGCCATCAATGCCAAAGGGGGAGATTATTGATAGATTGGGTTGGTTTTCATTGATGTCAACCCTTGAAGCAAGTTCGATAGAAAATTTCAGTAGCCCTAGAGGTGTGGTTAAGGAACATGAGTTTGTATGAATAATAAATAAATGAATATCAGTGAATTTGCAAGTCAGACTATCATAGATGGATAGTACATGTCGTGTAGTTTTCAGTGATATGTGGCATGTCACATGATTCCTCACGGTTGAGGACATATGGCTTTTTGAAGTTGGAGGACGCTCATGAATATTCTAGAAGCCCCTAGAAGGTCAACAAAGAAGTCAATTATTCTAGAAGCTCCTAGAAATTCATCAAGAAGCTTACTGGTCAAAGTGGTTGCAACTAGCAGTTAATTATGGGTAAAATTGTTGAAATAAGAAAATAATTAAAATAAATTAGTTGCAACAAGAAGTGGTGAGTTTACTATTTATGGGTAAAGTAGTTGCAACAAGAATGTGGGTTATCCCTAAAAGAGGGAAGTTGGGTAAAACAGTTAGAATATGACCCCTAAAGGAAGGCACTTGGAGAATATAAATAAGAGAGCAAGAGACTCCCATTAGTACCTATTGAGCACATTAAATATATATCTTGTGAAAGGTTTATTATAGATACTCACTGATACATCTGTAGTTGTGAAAGTATGAGGTAGCGAAGGAAGAGTGATGGAAAAGTTTCACAGTTGTAGTAGAGAGCAGGGAAACCATGAAAAACCCTGATTAGGGTCATCCTCGTGGGTCAGAATCTAAACGTCCCGCGAAGCATCCCCCCGAGACACCTATAGCCTATCACATGAGGCCCCACTAAACATCCCATTTTGTCACGTGAGGCAGTGTCAGATATGAAGGATGAGAGGTGGTTCAGGTTTCATAGGTTGAGGTGAGGCTATAGGAAGTTTGACAGTGGTCAGGTACAAAAAATATATCTACAAGATCAAAAGGTATTTTATATGCTTGTTTATAGTTGGATGTTGGTGATTGTGTGGGATATGGTCATAGGAGATTGAACATTTAACCTATTGGATGTATGGTATATGTTGCATGAGGAAGATCTACAGAGGCACATTGCTAGAGCACTTGTTGTTTGTCATTGGAACACTTTGTAGGGCATATTGTTGAGGCATATCTTGTATTTCTTGGTACGTGTTTGAGGGATTTTGGTTTATGTGTGTTGCTAAAGTTATTGGTACATATTGAGGTTGCATATTAGTGAGGGTTTGATGCTTGATTGTTGTGAGGGTTTACTACACTTGGTTTGTGATTGTTTTTATATGTATTGCACATGATTAGAGAGACATAGTTGTACATGGTTTGAGATATACAGTTGTGATAGTTGACATGAGGTTTATGTGATCAGATCTGATTGGTTGAGGAGATTATTGTTATAGGTTGTTTGTATAGGTTTATGCTACAGGTTTTACAGTGACATGTTTTATAGTGACAGGTTTGACAGGGACAGAGTGACAGTGGCACTATTAATTATTTGGCACTTATATTTCAGGGTGGTTGGACGGCGCAAAGATAGGTGGTTGTAGACACCTTATGGTTGTAGTCGGAGAACATAGGGGGTTGTAGCCTCCTTTTGGTTAAGGCCAGAGAATCAGGGATTTGTATCTTCCTTCAGGCTGGATCCTGAGAAACCAAGGGGTTGTAGCCTCCTTCCAGTTGTAGTTGGAAAACAAGGAAGTTGGTTTTTCCTATAATGTACTTATTTTGAAAATATAAGAAAAGAATTTTGTGGTTTTCTCCCGCATTGGGTTTCCACGTAAAATATTGGTGTACTATGTTTATGTGTGGTTTCTTATTGTTCATTGCTTATGTATATTGCTCATATTGAATGTTTTTGGTTATCTTCTCATAAAGTAAACAATACACATTATGGTTAAAAAGGATTAAAATTATTAATATTGATTCACCCCCCCCACCCTCTCAGTATTCCAACACTAGAATCTCATTATTGTGGACCGTTTGAAATATTGAAGAGGATTGGTCATGTAAAATAATGATTTCCTTACCTACATCAATGTGTATTCATAATGTATTCCATGTATCATTGCTTAAAAAGTATGTACATGATGTTATTCGCGTCATTTATTGGAATGTGATTCAGGTGGAGCAAGAAGGAGACTTCTGAGTTCAGTCAGTATGCATATTGGATCAGAAAGTCAAGCTAATTTGGAACCGAGAAATTGGACTAGTAAAGTTACAATGGACCTGGTACGGTCCTGAGGATGAAACTTGGGAGCATGAGGATCCTATGTGGATAGAATTTCTGCATCTGTTTGAGGAATTTTGTATTTTTATTGTATATGTGTATCTACTGCACTGAGGACAGTGCATAAATAAGGGGGAGGGTAATGTAATACCCCTAGGTCGAACCCCATTGTAAATATGAATGTAATTTTACTTATAGGATGATGAACCAGGATACTTTGGGGCCAGAGTGCCTATATGGTTATTGGGCTGGTGAGCCAAAAGTTGAAAGGACAGCGAGCCTATTTTTGTAAAATGAAATCACACTCAGTTTGAATGAAAACACATCACTGCTACAAACCAACCATGTAAAAGAGTATTGGGGGATAAACTCCATTAGAATGGGAAAGGGGGGCTAAGATTCCGGTGAAAAAGGGCTAAGCTAGGGGGCTTAATCCCAAAGGAATATTTTATTAATATTCCCAAAAATGTATAAAGTATAAACTATGGATATTTAAATATATCCTAAGTTATTATGTTTAGGAACGTATAATCTTGTGAGGGAATCCATGTGGATCCAAGATAATTCCCAACATGACAAGTGTCAAGTTGGGAACATGAAAATATAATTGGGGAAATTTAGTTTTTTTGAGCATCTTCCCATTATCATTTGCACCTCACTACCTCCATGCTACTCTCATTTGTACCTTCATGCTGCTAGTACATATACATGTACCAAGAACTTGGTTAAATTTGGATTTGGACTAAAGAGGTGGGTTGCAAGGCCCATAGGAAATTGAAGAAGCAGGTTTTCTGACCCGTAGGACATTGAAGAAGTGGGTTTTCA
The DNA here is from genome assembly GCA_009831015.1 of Picea engelmannii. Classification (NCBI taxonomy): domain Eukaryota; kingdom Viridiplantae; phylum Streptophyta; class Pinopsida; order Pinales; family Pinaceae; genus Picea; species Picea engelmannii. Next base: position 418,530 of record ML779426.1, read on the forward strand.
GGCCTGTGAGCATTCTCTCTAGGTCGGAGAACTGTTGGGAATTGATTTCCCAAGGTGCCAAACTGCAGCTATAGGGCTCTGAGACTTCACGTCTGACCTGTTGTTGAAGCCCCAAAAGGTAAGTGGGGCAACCGAAGGACTGCTGAGAAAATAAGGGGCACACTTCTTGGGGTGGGACAATCATGTGGGGAATGAGGTATTGTAGGTTGTTAGTTTGAGTTGACACATGTGTCTAAGTTTGTATGTTGTTAAAGAGACCTTAGCCTGGTTATAAATCCTTTACCTGGGTGCAATTTAGCCCCATCTCAGGGGTGACCCATTACTAAGAGTTTATGAGTGGTGTGGTCTAAGGTTGGGAGGAACATGGACGGTCTACACCCAGTTGGTGTTCTTTTTACTAAAGATAAGTGTTTATTTTGTGTTAATTTATGTGTTATCTTAATATTTATTCAATTATTCTTATGGGTGTTTTCTATATATTTTTTATTTGTATATATAGGTGTTGTTATTTGCATTAATCTGAGCAATTGCAGAAGTATACAGTTACAATCTGGTAGTAGAGCTGTAATTGGGATATTTTTGTGTGACGTGGCCCAACCTCAGTGGTTGGGAATGTTACAACACATATCCCTTAAAAAATTTATGATTGGCTAAGAGATTGTCTTCTTTAGATGTAAAGAAGTAGGTTAACGACCCAAGACCTAGAGGCAATCGGTTGGGTGGAAATTTTCCCCCTTGTGGACCACTAATATATTATTTTAAATGACCAAGTTTTATTTACACACAATGATTCCATTACATATCAAGATTTGCACCATGTATTCACTCTAAAATATCCCCAATATTTGAAGAATGGTGGAATTCGCATCTAGAGTCATTATTTTCTACCCCACATCAGTCCTATCAAAACCTACATGAACATTTCTACATTGACCACCACATCCACATAGCACATGTTTGGCATCGAGAGGGAATCAATATAACTAGCATCCAACCTTGATGCACTTTCACCTACTTATGACTCTCCATGCCACCACTCACCAACAAATCCATGTTTCTTCTTGATGTCCCATGCATTAAAGTTAATCACCCACAACCCCTCCAACATTGTCATTGTTCTCTAGAGGCAATTGGTAGGGGTAGAAATTTTCCCCCTTATGGACCACCAATAAATTATTTTAAATGGCCAAGTTTTGTTTACACACAATGATGCCATTACATATAAATATCTTGAGATTTTACCAATAAGAATTAAATCAATAACCATATGTATATATATAAATTTACCAAGATTTGTAACATGTAGTCACTCTAAAAAACCATTTGAAAAGTGGTGACATTCTCGTCTTGAGTTATCATTTCCTATAGAAATCTACATGAACTTTTCTACATTGACCACCACATTCACTAACCACATGACCACCATGTCCACTAACCAAATTAATGGCACCGATAGGGAATCAATCTAACTCATCCAACCTTGATACCTCTTCACCTACTTATGCCTCTCCATGCCACCATTCACCAACAAATGCATGTTTCTCCTTTTCAATTGATTCTTCATGCATTAAGGTTAATCACCTAGAGATCCTCCAACGTTGTTATTATTCTCTAGATTAGAAATAGAGAGAATCCACGATGTTTAATATATAGGGTCAACCACCACTAACCAACAAACCCATGTTTCTCTTTTTTAGTTTATTGGCTCACACATTAAGCTTAATCCCACAACGCCTCCAAAGTTGTCATTCTTATCCAAATTAGACTCATAAACAAAAATATGCTCACTCTAAAGAGAGAAAGAGAGAGAATATATATATGTAGAGAGAGAGAGAGAGATTTTCACATGTGCTCACTCTAAAATCTCCCCAACATTTGAAGAGTGTTGGAGTTCTCATCTCTAGTCATCATTTTCTACTGTACATTAGCACTGTTGAGACCTACATTAACCACCACATCCACTTAGCACATGTTTGGCATCAAGAGGGTATAAATCAAATTGACATCCAACCTTGATACATTTTCACCTGCTTATGACTCTCCTTGTCACCACTCACCAACAAATCCATGGTTCTCCTTGATGGCTCATGCATTAAGGTTAATCACCCACTTCTCCTCCAATGTTGTCATTGTTCTCTCTAGAGGTAATTGGTAGGGTAGAAATTTACCCCCTTATGGACCACCAATAAATTATGTTAAATGAAAAAAATTTGTTATATATATATATATATATATATATATATATATATATATATATATATATATATATATATATATATATATATATA
>ML779426.1:444232-457267 GCA_009831015.1 Picea engelmannii
ATTGTTTTATATTAAATAATTAACATTTAAACTAATTTAAACAATTAAAGTTTAAAACTAAATTAAACTATAATAATTTAAAATAATAAAAAATATATAAATTAAAGTAATTCAAATACAATTAAATAAATAAATAAATAATTCAAGTGGGTCCTCGCATGAGGCCCATGTGCCCCTGAGCTCTCATCCCCCAAAACCCTACACCCCCAACCCTCGCTTCACCAAATCCTCCTTCCTCTCCTCTTTCCCACTCTGCATAACGCTCCTGGCAGCAGAGAACCTATGCGCAGAGGAGGTGTTGGTGTGGTCGCCCCTTGCGGGCTTCCTTCATGAGCTTCCTCTTCTGGCTCATGGCTTCTCCAACCAGTAGGTTGAGGGTTCCATTACAACGTTCTGTTTTTTTTTGTTTTTTTTTTAAGTTGTTTTCGTGAAGAGGTTTTTTTTTTTTTAAGCATAGTTGTTTTCGAACAATTTTTTTTTATATACAGGTCTACTGGGGCGTGTTGATGCATAGTGCATTCACCATACTCCTCCATTGGGCTTCTCCTTGGCACTTTGTGTGTGTGTGCTAGACTTTGATATGTGATATGTGTTGTGAGTTAAGGCAGGGTCTGGAGGGTTTGGTGATGGGCTCTATATATGGTTTATGTGTTGGCTTGGCTCGTGGTCTACACGAGATTTGGCTCTGTGTGAACTCTTTCCTTTCTCTCGAGATTGGCACTCAATGCATCGGGCCCTTCCACCACGCTTGGGCATATAGGGTTTCCAAGACTCTTGCAGAGCGAGCGGTGCTGCAATACGGCAAGGAGCACGATGAGTAGTGCAATATAAAACTTCCCCGTTAGCTCCTTCTCATGGCTTGTCGCTTGAGGGATAGGTTGGGTGTTCTATGGTATTGCTCCTCCTCAGTGGCTTGACTTGGTTCTTTGTTTATATTCCGTGTTGCAAATGTGTGTTAACTCGAGGATTAGTCATAAAATGACTTGGAGATGGGATGCATTGAGCACTGTAACACCCCTTCGTGAGCTCCTCCTTCATGGTTGGGTGCTTGGTCTTGGCCGCTGGGCTTTGATGCTTATGCACTACGCTTTGGCTCGAATTGCATTGCCAACCTGCAAGGCAAGGCAAGGCCTCATGGGATAGGTGTTAGAGTTGGGCTTGCGTTGGTTTGTATGTTGTGCAGGGATGCCTCTTAGGCTGGCGCACATATCCTCCCATCCATATTCAATTTGAATAAGAGTTGCAGTAGTTTGCGTTCTTACTAAAGAAGAAATCAACTAGAACATGCAGTTTCTATGTAGTTTCTTGGGTTATGTGCCATATTTATCCAATACCTAACAAGCTTGGACAACTTAGAATCCATGATGAAGAAGTTGGACAAGGTAATATGCACAGTGGTGGGGTTCTTGGGTCTGGTGGCGACTGCATTGGCCTTTGCTGCAGAGGCCAAGAATATTCGGGCTGGTAAGGTCACACCAATGGATTATGGGATGTGCTTGTATCCCAGAAGTCCTACTCTGCCATTGGGAACAACTTCAGGATTGGTTCTTTTGGTGGCTCAAGTGATCGTAAATGTTTTAGCTGGTTGCCCCTGTTGCGCATGTGGTGGTCCTGTCATTCAAGCTGGTAGATATTTCAAAATGTAGTGCATAGAGTTTAGGTTACATCATTGCATCAAAGCAGCATAGAGCCAAGGTCACCATGCCACTCAGTATGGTTATGTTAGTGTCTATCCAATGCAATTACCCCAAAATTAGAATAATAAATGTGAAAGTGATGGAAATCGGGTTAGAACATGTAGGTGATATGATTGATTGATTGACGAGAATAAGGTGAACAACTCTAAATTTCAAATATATGTTCGATAGATTCCTTTCCGAAGCATTCAATTCTCATTAGATATTCTCAGGGAATTTTGGGCTCGGGGGCCAGGAGACCCTAAGGAATCCTGGAGCTAGGGAGCCAGATAAGTTGTTCCTAGCTGGTTGGGAAGTTAGTCGGTTTTGGGCAGAGCTTTAGACAGAGTTGGAGAATAGCATCACTTTGAGGTATTTTCATTATTATGTTGTGTTATATAGTTTATTATCATGTTGCTCATAAATTTTAATTATGTTGAATGGTTATATGCTGAATAATGAAGGGTTATGTGATGAATAATGAATGGTAAAGAATTTAGGATAACATTTCTATATATTTAAATTTATGTTTTTAAGGCTCTGGTGGAGAGACCTTACAGTAAGAGGTAACCAACCTATTATACTAATCGCGTATGTTTATGATCTCTTTATAACATGAGATGAAGGGATAATAGCCTGGTGTAAGAGGGAGCTAAACTCATAATTCAAGATGAAATACTTAGGCGTGATGCATTACTTCCTAGGATTGGAAGTATGGAAAAAATAGGGCAAGATATTTCTGGCACAAGGAAAATACACAGTGGATGTACTAAAGAGGTTTGGTATGATGGATTGCAAATCCATGTCTACTCCGATGATTACGAACTTGAGGAAGTTTCATGGTTCTGATACAGGTTCATATTTGGTGGATCCCACCATGTATAGGCAGTTGATTGGATCATTGATGTACATGATCCACACTAGGCCAAATATATGCTATGCAATGATTGCAATGAGTCAGTTTATGACTGAACCGAGACAGAGACACTAGGTGGCAGCAAAGCACATCTTGATATATCTCAGAGGGACCATTACTTATGGTATGAGATATACATCTAGTGGTGGTTTATTTATGCATGGGTATGCAGATGTTGACTGGGCAGAAAGCCCAGTGGATTGGAAGAGTACTTTCGGATACTGCTTAAGTTTAGGATCTGCTATGATCTCTTGGTCAAGCCGGAAGCAAGGATCCATTGCACAGAGTACAGCAAAGGTTGAGTACATTGCAGCAAGTGATGCTACCAAGGAAACAATATGGCTCGGAAAATTGGTTTCTGGGTTGTTTGGTGACAAGCTCGAGATGACGGTGGTTCACTGTGATAAGCAAAGTTGCATAAAATTGACAGAGAACCCAGTATTTCACGACAGGTCAAAACATATTGACATGAGGTACCACTACATCCGAGACTTGGTCCAGAGAAAATCTATAAAGTTACAATACATAGCCACGAGCGAGCAGGTAGTTGATATCCTGACCAATCCTCTGACCTCGAGACAGTTTGTGTAGTTGAGAGGCAAGCTTGGTGTCATTGAGAATGACTCCCTTGCTGAGAAGGTGTGTTAAGTTTGGTAGCATCGGTAGTCATTCTCCAATGAGAGGCCATATGGGCCACCCTAAGGCTAGCTAGGGAGATTTGGAGAATCAACCAGTCTTGTGAGGTATTGACAAAAGCCAGGGGGAACATACAACCTCTGTGAGTCAAACCAAAATTCAGGATGAATGACATGTTATGTGAGTCTAATGCAAAAGTCAGGGGGAACGTACAACCTCTGTGAGCATAGACAGTCTAGTGCAAAATTCAGGGGGAACGTACAACCTCTGTGAGCATAGACAAACTAGTGCAAAAGTCAGGGGGAATATACAACCTATGTGAGCCTAGTCAAACCTTGTGAGCCATGAGCAAAAGTCAAGGCATCTAGCAAAAGTTAGGTTGAATATAAAATTCCTATGAGCTAGAAACAAATGATATTCCTAATATTGCAAATGATATAAATGTATTGATCTAGTGCGTTGGCACGTGTAACATTATCCACCATGAAGTGAATTTTGAATTTCCTTGTAAAGAGTCGAGTTGTAACTGAAGTCTTAAGTCTAGTTCTATTTTAGAACTAAAGTGTAATGTTGAATTGTAACTGAAGTCTTAAGTCTAGTTCTATTTTAGAACTAAAGCCTAATGTTGAGTTGTAACTAAAGTATAATTAAGTCTAGTTCTATTTTAGAACTAAAGTGTAATGTTGAGCTGTAACTGAAGTCTCAAGTCTAGTTCTATTTTTGAACTAAAGAGTAATGTTGAGTTGTAACTGAGGTCTCAAGTCTAGTTCTATTTTCGAACTAAAGCATACCAATCTCAAGTCTAATTCTAAGTTTGAACTACAATATGAAGCTGAGTTATGATTAACTCATGCAAAAAGGTTACTATTTCGAGTCTCTCCTCTTCTCCTCTTCAGCCTATATAAGCAGAGGTCGACCCCTCTCTTCAACACAATTTTGATATGCAGGTTAAGGGAGAAGCAATAGAGGAGAATATCAGTGATAAAGAGGCAACATACCAAAGCAAGATATCAGTGATGTATATCAGCAATAGAGGTTGCATATCATAGGCATATACCAAAGCAACATATCAGTGTTGTATATCAACAATAGAGGCAGCATATCAGAGGTGTATTTCAGCAAGGTCTCTTAGGTCTTTGTCAGGTCAGAGTCATCTTGGAAAGCTCTTTAAGAGCAGAAAATTCATGGTGGATATTTGTAAGTGATCATACATTATTAATGCAATAAAGGAATATCGTTTGTTGGGGTTTTTCTCCCTGTACAGGATTTCCCCAAGGTATATGTGTTGTTGATGTGCATGTTTACTTATCCACATAGTTATTGCTATTCGATTATGATTTGGTATTGTTGAAGTATATTAAGATGGAATCAAAGTGTTGAAGAAGATAAAAAAATTAATCTGCATAAGAAATCAAACTCAATTTAACACTTATGCCTCTTCATGCCACCACTCACCAACAAATGAACGTTTCTCCTTTTTAGTTGATTCTTCATGCATTAAGGTTAATCACCCATAAATCCTCCAACGTTGTCATTATTCTCTAGATTAGACATAGAGAGAATCCACAATGTTTAATATCTAGTGTCAACCACCACTAACCAACAAATCCATGTTTCTCCTTTTTAATTTATTGGCTCATACATTAAGCTTAATCACCCACAACGCATCCATAGTTGTCATTCTTATCCAGATTATACTCATAAACATAAATGTTTAAACGTTTGGAACCATGAACTCGCCTCATATTCGGCACTATAATATTAACGATTGCATCAGGGCCACCGACCTCTTAGCATTGCCACCTCCGTCTCCTCGATTTATGGTATTCAGTAGAAAGTCTTGTCGAGCGCGAAAACTAAACCACACTGATTATACCACGTGAATTATATATATTAAATATTAATATTTTTTTTTTTAATTATAATTAAGTACTGCTATATTTTAGTTGAGCACTTCTCTATAAACCTTGGACAAATTACAAGAACCAATTCTAGTAATTAACCCTGAAATTCTAGTAGTTGCATTAGTAATTGATTATTGATAACATTTTACCTATCGAAACTAGGAAATTGGAAATAAAGATAACTTATTACCTTGGATATGCTCTTTGTGACATTAATCTCATATAAATTGACAAAAAGGGGTATTTTTGGGCAAAATGGAAGGGAATCTCATATAAATTGACAAAAAGGGGTATTTTTGGACAAAATGGAAGGGAATCTCATATAAATTGACAAAAAGGGGTATTTTTGGACAAAATGGAAGGGAATCTCATATAAATTGACAAAAAGGGGTATTTTGGGACAAAATGAAAGGGAAATAGGCTTAATTAGCAATGTTTGATAGTGTCAAATTGAGTCCCAAAGTGTGAAAAAGGTTAAGAAAAGAGTAAATAAGTCGTCATAGTGGAGCATACCATCTAATGTCTTATGGTTATGTGCATGAGTGGATGAGGTGGAGGGTCATAACCTTTGGGTGCATTTCTAGTCAACACAATGCTTAATAACCTCCTCAAAATTCATGCCAAAGGATAAGGATATGGTGTGGATAAGTTGGCATGTGTGAACAAGGTTAAATTGAGGCTAGGGTGAATTGTTTTTTAGTGGGTTATCTTAACATGTGCTCGAAAAGGAGAAGTGATAACATAAGTTGTGTATCACATATACATAATGTATATGTTTTCTAGTGAATAATTAGCCAATGAAACTTGTGATAACATAAGTTGTGTATCACATATACATAAGTTATGTTCTCTAGTGAATAATTAGCCAATGAAACTTAGGAAATTAGTCTCAATGAAAAATAAGAACATTAAAGTACTAATGGGTCAATAATTAAGCACTCAACTTAAAGTTTAGGAGTTAATTAAAATATCATTTAAACTAGTTAGGTGTGTTCACACTAGAAAAAGTGAAAATATGAGAATTGAGGGGGTTAGTATGATATAAAACTTATGGAATTATAAGAAAAATGTACCATGTGCCTTCTAGGATATGGAATAAAGTGAAAGGAAAAGGTAATAATGAATTTTACCAAGGTAATAATGATTTTTACCTAGGTAAAAGGTAGAGATGTGATGAAAATATATGTGTAAAGTGGATTTCACCTAAGGAAAAGTGATAACATTATTGCAATAAACAAATTTCCTAGGTGAAATTATGGAACTAACATGGAACATGATTGAAACTTGGAAAACACTAGGTAAGTACATCACCATATTAGAGGACATTCATGGTCTAGCCATGTAACACAAAATGAAAGTCACTAGGACATGACTAGGTGATCACCATGATGTTGGTCCATGAATAAAATAATGCACAACTAAAGAAACCTTCACCAATATTCTAACCTTTGGAAGGTTGTAATCACCACACCAACTCAAACAAAACCAAGTTTACCTCTCATACAAAATGAGAGGTAACAGGTCCTAAATAAATATTCTCGGGCTTAAGCACCATGAATGAGGCCTCAAGCCATCACTCAAACCCTCTCTAGGGGTTCTTTGGACTTTTATTTGGATATGGGAAATATTAATTAGGTGTTTTACACAAAGTGGATGGGTCTCGAGGCCTTGATCATAGTGGGGGACGAAGACAATGGCCTTAGTCCCTTAATGAACCTTATAGAGCTCAAATACCATAGATAGGACCTCAAAGCATCACACATGGATGTATATGGGATCTTTGTCCTCTAAGTGAATTATGGGAACCATTAGAAGGTTTTATGAAGGGGGATGGGTTTGGGGGCCTTGACCATGGTTAGGGGAGGAAACTATTGTTGGACACACTGACCACACTGAGAGGGGGGGGTGAATCAGTGTAGGGATATTTTACTCATTTACAAAACACCTTAGTTAGAAATCACTATTTACTCATCAACCATTACTTTCATTTATAACAAGTTGTATGTAATCATATCTCAACAACAAACATCATCAATAAACCATCATCATGAAGATTACAAGGAACACAAATTATATGTACAATTTTCTTTTATATTATGGACTACAATCCTTGGGTTTTTTTTAGCAACAACTGAATAGAGAAACAACTCCACAAGAGAACCAACTCTCAATGCAAGACTCAGCGTGCAAATATCAGCACCAACTGAGAAGAGGAATACAACCCTCAAGTACAAGACCCAGCTTGTAGACAGAAAGCAATCTGTCAAATTGTACCAACATAAGTGCATTACTTATGCACCACACAACCTGTCACATCAATCTCATCATCTAAATCAAATCTACTCACCAAGACAACTCTCAGCAATATCACCAAGATAACCAACAAGATACCTCTAGAAATACACCATACTCTCCATAAACCAAATACCATAAGTTGTCACAATTTTGTTGTTGCGATTCCACTGCCGCGATTCTTCTTCCACCGTTCTGCTTCCACGGTTTTGTTGCCGCGATTTTTCTACCGCGCTTTTTCTGCCGCACTTTTTTTGTCACGATTTTTCTGCCGCACTTTTTTTGTCACAATTTTTCTGCCACACATTTTCTGCCACGATTTTTTTGCCGCACTTTTTCTACCGCAAATTTTCTCTATCAATAATACCTTCCCAAATAACCTTTCACAAATGGATATTCAATATGCTCAAAGATCATACACATAAGAGACCCTTTCTCTCGTATTTATACTTCTCCAAATAGCTTCCTCAAGGGGTTATATTCTAATCAACTTACCCAACTTCCTTCTTTTGGGGCTAACCCACTTCTAACCACTTTGTCCACTTACAACCACTTTATCCACAAATAGTAAACTCTCCACTTCTAGTTTCAAATAATTTATTTTTAATTGTTTTCTTATTGCAACCACTTTGACTAGTCAACTTCTTCTAGGAGCTTCTAGAATAATTTGACTTCTTTGACCTTCTAGGGTATTCTAGATAACTCATGAGGGTTCTCCAACTTCACATGGCCATAACTCTCTAACCGTGAGGAGTGATGTGACGTTCCACATATCACCGGAAATGGCATGACATATACTATCCATGTGGAATAGTTTATCCTACAAATTCACTAATCTTCATTACATTATTCCTCGATGAAACTTGGGTTCCCGAACCACATTGTTGGGATACTCAACCACCTAACCATTTGTACTTCACAAAGCGACTTTCCGTGAGGGATTTCACTATAAAGGGACCACTTTGGGAACTATATCCAAGAGTGTCTTCCGGTGAGGGTTTTCACCATAAGGGGACCAATTTGGAGTTTATCCATTTGGTTCTTCCTATCAAACATGACATGACATCAATGATACAACTCCCTTTAATATCAAAACATCATTATGACACCACTTGAAATCAACCCTTTGACAACAATTACATAAAAGACAATATAACCAATCATCAATATATCAATGATACAAACACATCTCTATGCCAATACACATCAACCTTTTGACATCAATCCTTTGACATCAATGACAACATAGTACAACAATCTTGGATGAGATACATACTTGAAGTACATGGCGATATTGATACATCTTATTTATGGAAACACTTGGACATGGAAATTCTCATGCTCCCTCTGTGATCATCGCTCCTCATAAATGTTCATCTCACCACATAAATGTGATTATGCCTCCCCATTTGAAATCAATGGAAAAGGGTAGTGCTCTCCTTGGGGTTGCTCCCTCTTCCTGAACACTCCTTGAGGATGCTCCCCCTGTCTGGATTCATTTGAGATTCCTCTGAATAAGCTCTCCCCCTTTGGACAAGGGATATCACTCTAATGCAATGTTGATGGCATGGATTCCAATCATCTCTCCTCCTGGAATCATATTGTTGTAACCAATCATGGGAAGAAGAATAAATCCCCCTGTGGGTATCTCTCCCCCTATCTTCTCTGCAAGATGAACAATATGCTACCACTGCGATTTGATTTTGCTTCAAATGATACTACTCAACCGAAACATAGTTCAACTGCTCAAGAATGATCTTCTCTTCCTATGACGATCCTTGGACGTGTCCATACATCAAACTCATGCCATACCATACATGATGAAGCAAAATATATGTCAGCAATGAATAGAGAATCATGAAAAAAACATCAACCATGTACATCATGTTCCATACTGTGTGCCAACCATGCACATCACCTATGTACATAAATACCATACAATACACCATAAGATATCATCAATGGAGTGTATCAACCATATGCCAAGAAAATGTGTCAACTATGTACCAAGCATATATCGGGGTCATCAACAAATGCCTCTATCAATGTACCAATAACCTCATCAACATGCCAACCATGTGCCTCAACCAAGTGTCATGTCACACATGATATGCCTCTATCATAAACCAAGTGCAACAAACCATGTGTCAAGATATGTATCTCAACCATTAAGCATCAAATAATGTACCAACCAAGCACCACAACAAGTGTCTCAACTATCCCATACATCATGTATCAAATTATATGCTAAAAAGTAATACCAATGATGTACTTTAACCAAGTACCATCACCCACAATCATCGTCCCTCTACAAGTGCATCAATCATGCACCAAACTTCAATAAGATGAATCACAGTCAATATGTGTTCCCATATATGTATGCCTTACCCAATGTACCAAGTATGTACCAATCATGCATCAACTATAGATCAAGTTATGACTCATCAATGATGTACAACATAATCACCTCATCAACTACATGTCCCAATATGTAGCTCAACCACATGCCAAATGCATGCACCAAAAACATCCAACAAATACATCATAATATATATCAATGGATGTTGGCACAGGGGTAGACCCAGGGTTCAATGATTCAACAACACACCAACAAAACCCTAACTACCAGTCCTTTTGGCAACACCTGTGAAGCAAATGCAGTCTCACCCGAAGTAGAGGTAGGGGGTTACAGGACTCAAGTGTCTGTAACCAAGATGGGACACGGATATGTGAATATAACACTTTACAAAATACTTAGCAGAAACACACATTAGTTCATTAGTTTTATTCACATCGCAGATCAAACCCTAAGTACAAATCAGCACAGTAACAATGACAAAATATACATCACACTTAGAAACATAAGTCATATCTATCACACTCAACATAGACGAAGCACTAAGCATTCATATATCTATCTATCATTCATAACATTTATTGCACTAAGCAAATCCACAACATAAACATTATAGCACAAAGAAAACCATCAATGCGATATTTGTGTGGTTCACCCCAGTGTGGGGCTACGTCCACCAATGACTTCTTCTTATTTATTAGTCTTCTTCAATATCTTACATTTGTCTTCTCCTATGCACTAATCCACAGAGCCAAGCTTCACACTAGACATGTGATCTTCACACTGCACACCAGATCCACCTTCCCCAAAACCAGGTCAAGGCACATAGCAACTCCTCTATCAAGCACAGAGCCTTACATACATGTTCTGTTGCACAAAGAAACTCAAAACTACCATCCTCTAGCACTTAGCTACTGACTTAGCACATAGCTACTTACACCGCTTTTCTTCTACATTACATTCCTTCTTATTTATACTTTTACATTTACAGAAAGGCCTAAACATGGGTAAACCCATGGACCGACATCCCATAACCCATTACATAAACCCTAATGAACACCATGTTGGGTCCACAAGCCCACAAAATAAGTGAGATCTCGTGATCTCAGCTCCTCCTGGGCACTCCATCTTCGACCACAACGTCAAATTCCCAAAAGTGGTCAATCCCGACCAATGTTTCCTCAAAACTTGGTCGAGGGCCAACATGCCCCCAACACTCACCTGTGACTCATCTCAAGTCACTCATCTCTTTGCAGTACTACTTCGAATTCCTTGAGCTTGGCACGAGATGCCTTGACTTGTTGCTTCGCTTAAGCTTCCTGCTCATCAAACTCCTGGATCATTTTCTCTATAACAGACCCTTCCAAGCATTGTTCCACTGTCGCAACTACTTGGTCCAGTTGTGATCCTTGCCCTTCCATTCAAAGCATCTCTCTAACGGTCGGGGTGCCTCCAACGTTCATATAGCTTCGTCAGGGTGAAGTCCCATTCTGTGTGGTTTTGTTGTTCCGGCAAGGTTCAGAGCCTTCAATCCTATCTCCTGCAAAGTCTTCTCTGGAACTTCCTGTATTTTTTCAAACATGGATTTTTTTTCTTATTGAGATTCCTTGCCTTCTTTCTTATGATGTGAGTCTCTGGATTCCTCTTTCCATTCTTATTCTTATCTTCTCTTATCATAGTAGCTTCGCATTGTTGATGAGCTTTTAAAGGGTTCATAGGTAATGCCTCTTCTCTTATTAACTCCAAGGTGGGTATTCTTCTTTCTTCCATGGATAGGTCCTTCAAGCCTTCTTGCGTTCTGTTATCACTCCAAGAAACTCTCCTAGGATGTAAGTCAGAGATGCCTGGTAACTTAATCTTTTGGTAACTGTTTTCTCAATAATAAGTGTGGGTTTGGATTAAGTCGGATGACTGAATCATTTCTCACTCAAAACATGCATGAACACATTTAGATGGACAAGGCTTTCAACCACAAATGTTCAAAGAGTTTACAAATAAAGAGATGTATGGAGAAATAATTATTATATCAGCAAAATCACATATAAAGCCTATATGAATGGCCAATTACAATAATCACGGGAATACTTGAAAAGTTTAACTAATGAATGCAATGATAAGATGACAGTTATCGGGCATAAACAAGCATAACAACATGAATATAATATCCAGGTGCAAGTACAGAATAGATAAGAAGATGAAATCTGAACAAGTTATGGCAAAAGAAGCTTGTATTACTTAATATGAAAATGATAAGTTTGAGTACATAATATGAAAAAAAGTCTCCAAAGTCAAACCCTTAGTTCCTCTTCTACCTTTAGCTTTATAGCTTTACAATGTAGTTTTGAGATCCTAAAAGCATGGATCAAATATGCTAAAGATAGAAAGTCAAAATTTAGTTTGCAAAATATAAGGAATGATCCTCAAAATGAGGTCAATCCCATATTTCATGGTCTTCATATCTTGTAGAGTTCTTGTGCAGTGCAGAATAGCCTTCCAAGGCTGAGTGATGACTCTTCCAAGAGATACAATTTGAATTTGTTGAGGTGTGCAAAAAATCCAATTTGTTGCCACCAAAATAGGTGCCAAAACCAACTTGGATACCTTTTCTAATCCTTATGCACCAAAAATGGATCTTGAAACTAAATCTATAATTCATCATCTATCCATCATGAGTGTTTTTAAATGATTTGGATCAGAAAAACTTCGATCTGTGCAAAATTTCACCCAATTTGGCCAGTGACAGGTTCCGGTGGTTAAAGCAGCTGGATTTTGGGTCATTAACTGCCAAAAGATCTGCTTTTGGTGGTTAATGAACAGTCGTCTTGTTCGCCTAAACCACCGAAAGTTTAGCTTTCACCAAAATTTCAAAATTGCAAAATTGAAATACCTTGTTGATTTGTTGAAGGTTCAAGGTCCTTTTGGTGATGCGTTGGATTACTGAGAGGGGGGGTGAATCAGTAATAACATAATTATAATCCTTTTTCTTCAAATTTTATATCAATGTAGAATTATTATCCAATAATGAGCAGTAATAAATAAACAATCGCACACATGCACAGTACACCAGTGTTTTACGTGGAAACCCAAATCGGGAGAAAACCACAGAATGTTTTTTCTTATGTCTTGAAGAATTACATTCATTGGAAGCACCAACTTCCTTTGTTTTCAGATGCGACTAGAAGGAGGCTCCAACCTCCTAGTTTCTCAGGCTACAACCTGAGGGAAGCTCCAACTCCCCAAATCTCTGGCTACAAC
>ML779426.1:457317-470874 GCA_009831015.1 Picea engelmannii
ATCTCTGGCTACAACCAGAAGGAGGCTACAACCCCCAATGTTCTCTGGCTACAACCAGAAGGTGGCTACAACCACCTGTCCTTGCCCCGTCCTGCCACCCTGAAGTAGAAGTAGAATGATGGAACCACTGTCACACTATCACTTTGAGATATACCACTATAAACCTGTACCAATAAATATGAACCATGTATCAACCATGCATCAATCTGTACCATAAACAAGTGCATCATCCATACACCAACCTGTAATCAACCTGTACCATAAACAAGTGCATTAACCATGCACCAACCTATAATCAACCTGTACCATAAAAAAGTGCATCCAACCATGTGCCAAGTATGTATCAATCATGTGTCAACTACTCATCAACTATGACTCATCAATGTGTACCAACATCATCAACTATACACCTCATGTATGTGCGCCAACTCATCAACTACTTGTCTCAACCATGTACTCAACATGTACCTCAACCAAAATCCCTCATCAATTTCATTATCCAAATATGATTTGTAGCTCTGTAATAGACTTGGTGTATATGATCATATTCCTGCAAACCTTCCTTAACTTTAAAAAGAAGAGACTAGCATTTTCATCAAACTTTTCTTTAGTCTCACATGCCTAGTTTTGGATTAGTCAACAACCCTAACTTGAAGTAATCATAGCTTTGAACCTGTAATGTATAAATATCTGAAACTGATATACAATGTTCTTCCGTGTGTTTTATGCAATTCCTCCAAGTGGCACTACCTAGAACCTCTCAGAAAAGGATTTATACCAAACATGGCATACCTTGTTGAATTCTGGCTTATTCTAGAGAGCGAACTTGTAGAGCGTGCCCCACACAAAATATTTGATGAAATGATCTGAAACTGTTACAAAGAATACTAAAGACTGTACCCTAACCAAAACATTTTTTCTCACTAAATTTGGATCTGTTATGAAGAAGTTATGATGTTGTTACCCGAAACACCTGATTTTGACTAGTTTCAGGACTGGCCACAAACCCTATTTTCCACAGAGTGTAACTCCCAAAATACAACGACCCACAAGATAAAATTTTAAATACAGATACTTGAATATGTTTTCTCAATAATAAGTGTGGGTTTGGATCAAGTCGGATGACTGAATCATTTCTCACTCAAAACATGCATGAACACATTTAGATGGACAAGGCTTTCAACCACAAATGTTCAGAGAGTTTAAAAATAAAGAGATGTATGGAGAAATAATTATTATATCAGCAGAATCACATATAAAGCCTATATGAATGGCCAATTACAATAATCACAAGAATACTTGCAAAGTTTAACTTATGAATGCAATGCTAAGATGACAGTTATCGAGCATAAACAAGCATAACATCATGAATATAATATCTGGGTGCAAGTACAGAATAGATAAGAAGATGAAATTTGAACAAGTTATGGCAAAAGAAGCGTGTATTACTTAATATGAAAATGAGAAGTTTGAGTACATAATATGAAAAAAAGTCTCCAAAGTCGAACCCTTAGTTCCTCCTCTACCTTTAGCTTTATAGCTTTATAATGTAGTTTTGAGATCCTAAAAGCATGGATCAAATATGACAAAGATAGAAAGTCAAAATTCAGTTTGCAAAAGATAAGGAATGATCCTCAAAATGAGGTCAATCCCATATTTCATGGTCTTCATATCTTTATAGAGCCCCTGTGCAGTGTAGAATAGCCTTCCAAGGCTGAGTGATGACTCTTCCAAGAGATACAATTCGAATTTGTTGAGGTGTGAAAAAAATCCAATTTGTTGCCACCAAAATAGGTGACAAAACCAACTTGGCTACCTTTTCTGATCCTTATGCACCAAAAATGGATCTTGAAACTGAATCTATAATTCATCATCTATCCATTACGAGTGTTTTTAAATGATTTGGATCGGAAAAACTTCGATCTGTTCAAACTTTCGCCCAATCTTGCCAGTGATAGGTTTCGGTGGTTAACACAGCTCGATTTTGGGTCATTAACTGTCGAAAGCTTTGCTTTTGGTGGTTAATGAACAATCATCTTCTTCACCTAAACCAACGAAATTTTAGCTTTCACCAAAATTGCAAAATTGAAAAACATGTTGATTTGTTGAAGGTTCAAGGTCCTTTTGGTGATGCTTCTCCTCTTTGTGCAGGGCTAGAAACCTCCATCATTTTAAGTCTCTGAGCCCATGTCAGCTTGCAGTGCATCTATCTCACCCATTAATTCATCCTCGTCAATGTCATCGGGCATACTATAGCTTCTCTCAAGTGAGTCTTGGATTTCAGAACTTATGTTCATTAAATTCATCATCACATTCTGCATATTTTTAATTATAGCAGGCAGGCCTGACTATTATGGATGGGTTTGGTTGCAATGTTTTCTCTTCTTCAAGGAACAAATCCTCTAGGCCTTTTCAAAGATACATTAGTTGGTGAGTTGGATACTGTTGCTACAATTGTGAAATTCCTTGATGTCGTTTTTGTGTCTGTTGTTCAAACTGATGTGACCTCTGTTGTTGTTGTTTGTGAAGCTACAAATGGTGTTCCTGAATCACAACAGTAGGTGGAAGATGCTGAAAATGTTCATGATTATGTACAGGAGTTAATGGATGACTAATCTTCTACTAATTCATATCTGGATGAGTGTCTGCATGTGGTAATGGTTGATTCCAAGTAATATCTTGCAAGGCCTTGCATATCAATCTCATTGTCAAAGTGACCAATGTTGCAAACAATGGCGTTGTTCTTCATTTTCCTCATATGATCAACTTAAAGATATCCTTATAACCAATGGTTTTCCCAAAGATATCAGCAGATCTAACTACATCTTCTAGGGTGAGAACAGGAAGACCTTCCATAAGAGCTTGGAGGGCACAGATAAGATCAATCTCTGTAATAATGACCTTAGCTCCATCAACCTTCATGGTTGTGGCACAAACCTTGCCAACATTTCCATACCCATACACAAGACCAACCTTTCTAGCAATCATGACCTCTGTATTCTTTGGAATTTCATCGTGGCCTGATGCCTTCCATATACTCTGTGCAGTAAAACCCTTGGAAATTAGCTGACACCTCCTTAGCACCTCTAACGCACAGCTTTATACAACAGGTCGACAACAATTTTTTTTCATATAACAAACTCTTCTTTGCAAAATCTTTGTGACTTCCTCACCATGACTCGAGCTTTGGCCTATGGTAGATACTAACCCGTGGCTTGTATTGATGCCAGGTGTTGACTTGTAGGATGAAGGACTGAGTTTGGTGCTCAATACTCGGATTCATAGTTACATGGCTGGCTAGTGATCTTATGAGCAGTTAATAACCTCGGTCTTACAAATCGAGCAACAACTCGACACCTGTGCATAATTTTTATCTTTGATTCTTTCTCCTTAACGCCTGAAAATACCCTTTGTGATCTCTTCTTGCGGGATTTTTGACATCTTTGCTCTTTTGTCATGACTTTTTCCTTAGAATTTATCAAATACTCAGCTATCAAATGACACATGCGCATTCAAGGTTAAGTAGTGGCATTCGATGGTATATCGAAGACACTTGGGACTTCAATTCTGGGCACTGGAAAATAACTTTTAGAACTGTATATTTATATATATGCTTAATGTTGAATCCGATATAAACTAGGAATTTAGAATATACAGGTTTCATAAATACCAAAGCTTACAATGTGTTCACTTAAAACTTGACTTGTGTTGTGGCTTTGGTCGGTGTGGTAGGTTTGGTCGATTTCCAAAATTTATGATAAAAGTTGCTCACTAAAGCACACACACACCACAATTATTTTGGAAATATTTCAAACAAAAAAATATACGTATATATATTTTTGTTTGAAAACCTAAAAAGATAAAAAAAAACTTAGAAATTTAACCTAAATGACAGTTTATTGTCAATATTTTTGGAGTACATGTCATAAGAGAGAATCACAAGAGTATCGGGCAAGAATGATCAATGGAAACTTGATGGGAAATTGAAGATATTGATAAAGGCAAATGAGCGAAGACATTGACAAATTAAGAAAGAACAAATGCAAGTGCTTCAAAATTTACCAAACCATTTTTAGTGCTAACAATTGTCTCCAACTTGGATGGAGACCTCCTTGTGAGGCTCCAAGAACCTAGTAGTTCCAGTTGCCTTGTCCATTAGGATATGGAGTCAAATATCTTGTGCAACTGATTCCCTTAAAACTTGCAACCTCCTCTGCTTATTAAAAACCAACCAATCACTAAAAAGAATCTATCTCTTCATATGACAAGCTTATTCTTTTGCCTACTTCTGCACTAACCATTGTACTGACGCTTAATCAAGTAAACTCATGCTTCCAATGAAGCCATGTCAGACAATGATTCACTGAACCTGTTCTTGATCTTGACCCCAAAAATAAAAGAATGTACATTGAACAGGAAAGTGGTTTGAAGAGATGATAAAGCCGACTTTCATCTGACGGAAATATTTTAACATATATGTTGCTCATAACTTCAAGATAATCAACAACGGGATCATAAAAACCACAAAGAAATACCTCTTCTTTATGTTGTCCCAAATCAATGAAATGTTGTTGTTGGATGCCTTTATTGATCTTGAGGTGGAATATAGGTTGTTGGACCTCTGCTAGAGAAACATGGATGATCAACTGTTGATCTAAACTTTTATGCTCATCATCTTCCTCTTCATTTTTGCTGCAAATCCCCTTTGTCTGCAAAACTGAAAGTTGATGGCTGCCCTTAGTATTTACTGCAGACCCGAAACTATCGCCTACTGATATGCCAATATGTCGATTATCTTTCGGGTTTTCAAAAGAGACAATATGATCTTCCTAACACCCTAAGTCAACAGATGCATTTGGTACAATGTCAAAAGCATCACCATGGTTTTCATAATCTGGATCAACAATCCCTCGATTACAATAAGAGATATATTCAGCTAATGTATCTCCTTTTTCTTTGACATCAGAATATTCAAAAGGGACATGTTGATCTTCATGATTATTTAAAACAATAGATACATCTAAAATAATGTCAGATGTTTCTGTATCACTGCTATCATAATCAATATTATTGAATGTCTTTTGATCTTCATGAAAAATACTATCTTCTGCAATAGTTGCTTTATCACAAAACTGATTTTCATGACTATCAGAATGTTTATGAAGTGAAGAAAACTCATTACAACATTCTTCAAAAAGATGTTCAGCTGGAAAATAGTCTTTACAAAACGAATTGAAAGCAACATGAAAATCTGTCAAAGAGTTGATACTGGCAATAGGAAGAGACCGACACCAATCACGAGCAATTCCCTCTAATGAAAAACTGAAAAGCCGGATCTTAACATCCTCATGCACGACTTGCAACCGATGCATGCAATCATGAAAATCCAGCAAATGCTTAACTGGTATTTCCCATTCTTCTCCTCGAAATCTGGGAATGCTTCTTTCAAATTCATCTCTACTAGGTACTGGATTAGGGAAACCAACAATCTTTGAAAAATCACAGAAGGCATACCTCTTAGCTAAGACCTTGTTCATTTCATACCAGTGGGGTCACCAACAGATTTCAAAACAATGGAGTCACCGCTCAATCCATCCTTAATTGAGTCGCCACTAAATCTATCCATCAGGGAGTCGACAGATAGAAGGTTACAACCGAAAATATGTCCAGAATTTGTCTATCATCAAAGCTGGATCTCTTCGTCTCCCAGGGAAGTTGGGCTTCAGTATCCACTCCCCGAAAACGTCACCAATTTGTTGTCACTCCAGGAAACTCTCGTAGGCTGTAAGTCAGAGATGCCTGGTAACTTAATCTTTTGGTAACTGTTTTCTCAATAATAAGTGTGGGTTTGGATCAAGTCGGATGACTGAATCATTTCACACTCAAAACATGCATGAACACATTTAGATGGACAAGGATTTCAACCACAAATGGTCAGAGAGTTTAAAAATAAAGAGATGTATGGAGAAATAATTATTATATCAGCAAAATCACATATAAAGCCTATATGAATGGCCAATTACAATCATCACAGGAATACTTGCAAAGTTTAACTTATGAATGCAATGATAAGATGACAATTATCGGGCATAAACAAGCATAACAACATGAATATAATATCCAGGTGCAAGTACAAAATAGATAAGAAGATGAAATCTGAACAAGTTATGGAAAAATAAGCTTGTATTATTTAATATGAAAATGAGAAGTTTGAGTACATAATATGAAAAAAAGTCTCCAAAGTCGAACCCTTAGTTCCTCTTCTACCTTTAGATTTATAGATTTATAATGTAGTTTTGAGATCCTAAAAGCATGGATCAAATATGATAAAGATAGAAAGTCAAAATTCAGTTTGCAAAAGATAAGGAATGATCCTCAAAATGAGGTCAATCCCATATTTCATGGTCTTCATATCTTGTAGAGTCCTTGTGTAGTGCAGAATAGCCTTCCAAGGCTGAGTGATGACTCTTCTAAGAGATACAATTCGAATTTGCTGAGGTGTGCAAAAAATTCAATTTGTTGCCACCAAAATAGGTGCCAAAACCAACTTGGCTACCTTTTCTAATCCTTATGCACTAAAAATGGATATTGAAACTGAATCTATAATTCATCATCTATCCATCACGAGTGTTTTTAAATGATTTGGATCGGAAAAACTTTGATCTGTGCAAAATTTCACCCAATCTGGCTAGTGACACGTTTTGGTAGTTAACACAGCTGGATTTTGGGTCATTAACTATCGAAAGCTCTGCTTTCGATGGTTAATGAACAGTCATCTTGTTCACCTAAACCACCGAAATTTTAGCTTTCACCAAAATTGCAAAATTGAAATACCTTGTTGATTTGTTGACGGTTCAAGGTCCTTTTGGTGATGCTTCTCCTCTTTGTGCAGAGTTGGAAACCTCCATCAGTTTAAGTCTCTGAGCGCATGTCAGCTTGCAGTGCATCTAGCTCACCCATTAATTCATCCTCGTCAATGTCATCGGGCATACTATAGCTTCTCTCAAGTGAGTCTTGGATTTCAGAACTTATGTTCATTAAATTCATCATCACATTCTGCATATTTTTAATTATAGCAGGCAGGCCTGACTGTTATGGATGGGATTGGTTGCAATGTTTTCTCTTCTTCAAGGAACAAATCCTCTAGGCCTTTTCAAAGATACATTAGCTGGTGAGTTGGATATTGTTGTTATAATTGTGAAATGCCTTGATGTCGTTTTGGTGTCTGTTTTTCAAATTGATGTGACCTCTATTGTTGTTGTTTATGAAGCTACAAATGGTGTTCCTGAATCACAACAGTAGGTGGAAGATGCTGAAAATGTTTATGATTATGTACAGGAGTTGATGGATGACTACTCTTCTACTAATTCATATATGGTTGAGTGTCTAGATGTGGCAATGGTTGATTCCAAGTAATAGCTTGCAAGGCCTTGCATATCAATCTCATTGTCAAAGTGACCAATGTTACAAACAATGGCGTTGTTCTTCATTTTCCTCATATGATCAACTTAAAGATATCCTTATAACCAATGGTTGTCAAAAAGATATCAGCAGAGCTAACTACATCTTCTAGGGTGAGAACAGGAAGACCTTCCATAAGAGCTTGGAGGGCACAAATAAGATCAATCTCTGTAATAATGACCTTAGCTCCAGCAACCTTCATGGTTGCGGCACAACCCTTGCCAACATTTCCATACCCATACACAACAACAACCTTTCCAGCAATCATGACCTATGTATTCTTTGGAATTTCATCGTGGCCTGATGCCTTCCATATACTCTGCGCAGTAAAACCCTTGGCAATTAGCTGGCACCTCATCAACACCTCTAACGCACATCTTTGTACAACAGGTCGACAACAGTTTGTTTTCATATAACAAAATCTTCTTTGCAAAATCTCTGTGACTTCCTCACCATGACTCGAGCTTTGGCCTATGGTAGATACTAACGCGTGGCTCGTATTGATGACAGGTGTTGACTTCTAGGATGAAGGACTTAGGTTGGTGCTCAATACTCAGATTCATAGTTACGTGGTTGGCTAGTGATCTTATGAGCAGTTAATAACCTCTGTCTTACAAATCGAGTAGCAACTCGACACCTATGCAAAAATTTTATCTCTGATTCTTCCCCCTTAACGCCTGAAAATACCCTTTGTGATCTCTTCTTGCGGGATTTTTGACATCTTTTCTCTTCTCTCATGACTTTTGCCTTAGAATTTATCAAATAATCAGCTATCAAATGACACCTTCACATTCAAGGTTAAGCAGTGGCATTTGATGGTATATCGAAGACACCTGGGACTTCAATTTTGGGCACTGGCAGATAACTTTTAGAACTGTATATTTATATATATTCTTAATGTTGAATCCAATATAAACTAGAAATTTAGAATATACATGTTTCATAAATACCAAAGATTACAATGTGTTCGCTTAAAACTTGACTTGTGTTGTGGCTTAGGTCGGTGTGGTAGGTTTGGTCGATTTCCAAAATTTAGGATAAAAGTTGCTCACTAAAGCACACACACACCACAGTTATTTTGGAAAGATTTTAAACAAATATATAAATATAACATGAAAAGATAAAAAACTTAGAAATTTATCCTAAATGACAGTTTATTGTCAATATTTTTGGAGTGCGGGTCATAAGAGAGAATCACAAGATTCTCAGGAAAGAATGATCAATGGAAACTTGATTGAAAACATGAAAAGATAAAAAAACTTAGAAATTTATCCTAAATGACAGTTTATTGTCAATATTTTTGGAGTGCAGGTCAAAAGAGAGAATCACAAGAGTCTCAAGCAAGAATGATCAATGGAAAATTGATGGGAAATTGAAGATATGGATAAAGGTAAATGAGCGAAGACATTGACAAATTAAGCAAGAACGAATGCTAGTGCTTCAAAATTTACCAAACCATTTTTAGAGCTAACAATTGGCTCCAACTAGGATGGAGACCTGCCTGTGAGGCTCCAAGAACCTAGTAGTTCTAGTTGCCTTGTCCATTGGGCTATGGAGTCAAATATCTTGTGCAACTGATTCCCTTAAAACTTGCAGCCTGCTCTGCTTATTAAAAACCAACCAATCACCAAAAAGAATCTATCTGCTCATATGACAAGCTTATTCTTTTGCCTACTTCTGCACTAACCATTGTACTGATGCTTAATCAAGTAAAATCATGCTTCCAATGAAGCCATGTCAGACAATGATTCACTGAACCTGTTCTTGATCTTGAACCCAAAAATAAAAGAATGTACATTGAACAGGAAAGTGGTTTGAAGAGATGATAAAGCCAACTTTCATGTGACGGAAATATTTTAACATATATGTTGCTCATAACTTAAGGATAATCAACAACGGGATCATAAAAACCACAAAGAAATACCTCTTCTTGATGCTATCCCAAATCATTGAAATGTTGTTGTTGGTTGCCTTTATTGATCTTGAGGTTGAATATAGGTTGTTGGACCTCTGTTGGAGAAACATGCATGATCAACTGTTGATCTAAAATTTTATGCTCATCATCTTCCTCTTCATTTCTGTTGCAAATCCCCTTTGTCTGCAAAACTGAAAGTTGATGGCTGCCCTTAGTATTTACTGCAGATCCGAAACTATCGCTTGCTGATATGCCAATCTGTTGATTATCTTTCGGGTTTACAAAAGAGACAATCTGATCTTCCTAACACCCTAAGTCAACAGATGCATTTGGTACAATGTCAAAAGCATCACCATGGTTTTCATAATGTGGATCAGCAATCCCTCGATTACAATAAGAGATATCTTCAGCTGATGTATCTCCCTTTTCTTTGACATCAGAATATTCAAAAGGGACATGTTGATCTTCATGATTATTTAAAACAATAGATACATCTAAAATAATGTTAGATGTTTCTGTATCACTACTATCATAATCAATATTATTGAATGTATTTTGATCTTCATGAAAAATACTATCTTCTGCAATAGATGCTTTATCACAAACTTGATTTTCATGACTATCGGAATCTTTATGAAGCAAAGAAAACTCATTACAACATTCTTCAAAACGATGTTCAGCTGGAAAATAGTCTTTACAAAACGAATTGAAAACAACATGAAATTATCCCAAAGAGCTGATACTGGCAATAGTAAGAGACCGACACCAATCACAAGCAATTCCCTCTAATGAAAAACTGAAAAGACGGATCTGAACATCCTCATGCACAACTTGCAACTGATGCATGCAATCATGAAAATCCAGCAAATGCTCAGCTGGTATTTCCCATTCTTCTCCTCGAAATCTGGGAATTCTTCTTTCTCATTCATATCTAGTAGGTATTGGGTTAGGGAAACCAACAATCTTTGAAAAATCACAGAAGGCATACCTCTTAGCTAAGATCGTGTTCATTTCATACCAGTGGGGTCGCCAACAGATTTAAGAACAATGGAGTCACCACTAAATCCGTCCTTCATGGAGTTGCCACTGAATTTGTCCATCATGGAGTCGCCAAATAGAAGATTACAACCAAAAATATGTCATGAATTTGTCTATCATCAAAGTTGGATCTTGTCGTCTCCCAGGGAAGCTGAGCTTCAGTCTCCTCTCCCCGGCAATGGCGCCAATTTGTTATCACTCCAAGAAACTCTCCTAGGCTGTAAGTCATAGATCTTTTCTTTAACATCAGAATATTTGAAAGGGACATGTTGATCTTCATGATTATTTAAAACAATAGATGCATCTAAAATAATCTCAGATGTTTCTGTATCACTGCTATCAAAATCAATATTATTGAATGTATTTTGATCTTCATGAAAAATACTATCTTCTGCAATAGATGCTTTATCACAAAACTAATTTTCATGACTATCAGAATCTTTATGAAGCGAAGAAAACTCATTACAACATTCTTCAAAAATAAGTTCAGCTGGAAAATATTCTTTACAAAACGAATTGAAAGCAACATGAAAATCTGCCAAAGAGCTGATACTGGCAATAGGAAGAGACCGCCACCAATCACGAGCAATTCCCTCTAATGAAAAACTGAAAAGCCGGATCTGAACATCCTCATGCACAACTTGCAACCGATGCATGCAATCATGAAAATCTAGCAAATGCTCAGCTGGTGTTTCCCATTCTTCTCCTCGAAATCTGGGAATGCTTCTTTCCCATTCTTCTCCTCGAAATCTGGGAATGCTTCTTTCCCATTCATCTCTACTAGGTACTGAATTAGGGAAACCAACAATCTTTGAAAAATCACAGAAGGAATACTTCTTAGCTAAGATCTTGTTCATTTTGTACCAGTGGGGTCGCCAACAGATTTCAGAACAATGGAGTCACCACTGAATCCGTCCTTCATGGAGTCACCACTGAATCTATCCGTCGTGTAGTCTCCAGATAGAAGATTACAACCGAAAATATGTCCAGAATTTGTCTATCATCAAAGTTGGATCTTGTCGTTTCCCAGGGAAGTTGACCTTCAGTCTCCTCTCCTGGGCAGCGACGCCAATTTTTTAGCACTCCAGGAAACTCTCCTAGGCTGTAAGTCAGAGATGCTCGGTAACTTAATATTTTGGTAACTGTTTTCTCAATAATAAGTGTGGGTTTGGATCAAGTCGGATGACTAAATCAATTCTCACTCAAAACATGCATGAACACATTTAGATGGACAAGGCTTTCAACTACAAATGTTTAGAGAGTTTACAAATAAAGAGATGTATGGAGAAATAATTATTATATCAGCAGAATCACATATAAAGCCTATATGAATGGCCAATTACAATAATCACAGGAATACTTGCAAAGTTTAACTTATGAATGCAATGATAAGATGAAAGTTATCGGGCATAAACAAGCATAATATCATGAATATAATATCCAGGCGCAAGTACAGAATAGATAAGAAGATGAAATCTGAACAAGTTATGGCAAAAGAAGCTTGTATTACTTAATACGAAAATGAGAAGTTTGAGTACATAATGTGAAAAAAGTCTCCAAAGTCGAACCCTTAGTTCCTCTTCTACCTTTAGCTTTATAACTTTACAATGTAGTTTTGAGATCCCAAAAGCATGGATCAAATATGCTAAAGATAGAAAGTCAAAATTCAGTTTGCAAAAGATAAGGAATGATCCTCAAAATGAGGTCAATCGCATATTTCATGGTCTTCATATCTTGTAGAGTACTTGTGCAGTGCAGAATAGCCTTCCAAGGCTGAGTGATGACTCTTCCAAGAGATACAATTCGAATTTACTGAGGTGTGCAACAAATCCAATTTGTTGCCACCAAAATAGGTGCCAAAATCAACTTGGCTACCTTTTCTAATCCTTATGCACCAAAAATGGATCTTGAAACTGAATCTATAATTCATCATCTATCCGTCATGAGTGTTTTTAAATGATTTGGATCAGAAAAAACTTCGATCTGTGCAAAATTTCACCCAATCTGGCCAGTGACCGGTTTCAGTGGTTAACACGGCTGGATTTTGGGTCATTAACTGCCGAAAGCTCTACTTTCGGTGGTTAATGAACAGTCGTCTTGTTCTCCTAAACCACCGAAAGTTTATCTTTCACCAAAATTGCAAAATTGAAATACCTTGCTGATCTGCTAAAGGTTCAAGGTCCTTTTGGTGATGCTTCTCCTCTTTGTGCAGGGCTGGAAACCTCCATCAGTTTAAGTCTCCGAGCCCATGTCAGCCTGCAGTGCATCTAGCTCACCCATTAATTCATCCTCGTCAATTTCATCAGGCATACTATAGCTACTCTCAAGTGAGTCTTGGATTTCAAAATTTATGTTCATTAAATTCATCATCACATTCTGCATATTTTTAATTATAGCAGGTAGGCCTCACTGTTATGGATGGGTTTGGTTGCAATGTTTTCTCTTCTTCAAGGAACAAATCCTCTAGGCCTTTTCAAAGATACATTAGCTGGTGAGTTGGATACTGTTGCTGCAATTGTGAAATGCCTTGATGTCGTTTTGGTTTCTGTTGTTCAAACTTATGTGACCTCTGTTGTTGTTGTTTATGAAGCTACAAATGGTGTTCCTGAATCACAACAGTAGGTGGAAGATGTTGAAAATGTTCATGCTTATGTACAGGAGTTGATGGATGACTACTCTTCTGCAAATTCATATCTGGCTGAGTGTCTTCATGTGGCAATGGTTGATTCCAAGTAATATCTTGCAAGGCCTTTCATATCAATCTCATTGTCAAAGTGACCAATGTTACAAACAATGGTGTTGTTCTTCATTTTCCTCATATGATCAACTTAAAGATATCCTTATAACCAATGGTTGTCACAAAGATATCAGCAGAGCTAACTACATATTCTAGGGTGAGAATAGGAAGACCTTCTGTTTATGGATAAATTCGTGAGTGCGGACACAGACCAATCTCCCCAAGATCCACCTGGATCTGGAACAAACCGTAACAGAATACTGCTCTTTCCCTAGATCTAACTATTGAATGAACTAAGAGAAATAGATGGTGTTCATACCTTTTGAACGCTCTCCGTTAATCTCTGTTGTTCCTCGCTCTGCTCCGATGCTCTTGTGTCGTCCAATCACAACAACACAAACCAATC
>ML779426.1:495536-512197 GCA_009831015.1 Picea engelmannii
ATTTATATTACATCTTTTATAACCTTATGCATTTTTAAAACAAATTATGTGTTGTACTACAAACTCTTTAAAAAATGTTTTATTATTTCAAGACCCTCAAACTTTACATAAAAAATTTTATTATCTTATGCATTTTTATAACAAATTTGTAATATAAACTTTTAAAACAATGTTTTATTATTTTAAGATCCTCAAACCCTAAAAAAAAATGCTCTATTATTTTAAAACCTTTAAACTTTACATTATTTTTTTTATTATCTTATGCATTTTTAAAACAAATTATATGTTGTACTATAAACTTTTAAAAAAATGTTTTATTACTTTAAAACCCTCAAACCCTACACTATTTCTTTCTTGACCTCATAATTTTAGAGCTTTGTTGAATTTATTGTTTTTTAAAAAAAAAAAATTAATTTTAAAAAAATTCTAAAAATAATTGCAGCTCATAATTTTAAAACTTTATTGAATTTATTAATTTTAAAAATAAAAAAATTAACCTTAAAAATTTTGTAAAAATAATTCTATATAAGTATAAATTATTCTTTACCATTGTACAATTTTTTCAATATTTTTTTCTCATTAAATATTAAATCGATGTTTTAACACAAAAATATACATTATATTTTATAAAATAAATAAAGAACTATTATTACAAATTGGATTTTCACAATCATACCAAACTTCCATAAATATCAATAAATAAAAGCTATATATTTCAAAAGAAAATTGATTTCTTTGCATTTCATATATTACACCATTTTCACATTAATTATGCAATTACCTAAAATCATCTCACCATTTTCACATTAATTATGCAATTACCTAAAATCATCTCTAGAAGTCAACATATTTTTTTTTTTTAGAACTTCATATTATTAATGTATAACCTAAAATCATCCCTACAAATCTACACATTATTTTTGTTTTTCTCGAACTCCATTATCATTAATATAAAATGAGAAACCATCATTAATTTATACTCACTCACAAACAATTATCATTAAAAAAATTGTTTTCAATGTAAAAAATTGTTTATTTAAGTTTTATAAAAAATTATTAATTTATAAAATGTAATTAAATTTTTTTAAATAAACAATTATAAAAAAAAAAACTATAAATTAAAAAATGTTAAAAAAATAAAATTTATATATATATAACCATGGAGAAAATCCCGGTTGAAGTATAAAACTGTACACCTGAACAACCAGTGCATTACCATCCACATCGAGACAAAACAATTAACTTAAATGTTATAACGTGTCATTTCTCATTGAGATTACAAAGAGGCACACACTAAGTACATTTTTAATAACGAAAAACTAAGACATATATTGCTAGTATTTGGTAATTTTTTAATAATGAAAATAAATTATGAGTAGTATAAATGATAAATAGTTTTAGCACTTTAATTAATATTTAAAAAAACATAATGCAATATTTGATATGTTACACATTTCAAACACTTGTTTGATTTGATTAGTTTTTTGGGTTTCAAAACCTAAAACCTATTTATGTGTGGATCAACATTTCTTTAGATCATGAACATTGATGTAATTGGACTAAGTGATCCAGATTTTATGAGGAGAATGAAATGAATACAGATTATTAAAAGATGTTTAACACAAAATAACAGAGATGGAATGGTGGTGGCTTATCTCTAAGAAGAGATGTGACGGCTGCGCTCATTCACAATAAGATGATTACAATGAGGCTTTGAAGGCCTTTTTACAATAAACACGAATGTCAAAAACCCTAGACATCCAAAAACCTAACCCTAGGAGATGAAGCGCTAAAAGTCATGTGGGCCCCGTTTGGATAAGTTAGTACATCAACTTCTAGAGGTCGTAACTTTTGCATATGATCTTTGTTTTAGACGCACGATAGCTCGTTGGAAAGGTATTGTCGAGGAGATTCATTTTGGGGGCTCAATCGGAGATTTTGGCTATCATTGAGAAGCTCGATCTCGAAAAACCTTCATGTACGCCCTCAAAATGGCCTCAAAAGTTAAAAACTGCTAAAAATAGTAAATTGTCAAAATTGTCAGAAAACTATTTTGAGCGAGTTGGAAAAGGTGGGTAGCCACCAATATCCACTTGGATCACCAAGCCACCACGTTTAATTTTCCAACTATATTATAGTTATTTAGTTATTTCGAATGAATCAAATCTCGAACCAAATTGTANTATATATATATATATATATATATATATATATATATATATATAGAGAGAGAGAGAGAGAGAGAGAGAGAGAGAGAGAGAGAGAGAGAGAGATTTACACATGTGCTCACTCTAAAAGCTCTCCAACATTTGAAGATTGTTGGCGTTCTCATCTCTACTCATCATTTTCTACCCTACATTAGCACTATTGAAACCTACATGAACTTTTATACATTAACCACCACATCCACTTACTACATGTTTGGCATCAAGAGGGAATCAATCAAATTTACATTCAACCTTGATACATGTTCACCTACTTATGACTCTCCTTGCCACCAATCACCAACAAATCCATGTTTCTCCTTGATGGATTATGCATTAAGGTTAATCACTGAGTGCCCCTCCAAGGTTGTCATCGTTCTCTCTAGAGACAATTGGTAGGGATAGAAATGTAACCCCTTATGGACCACCAATAAATTATTTTAAATGACCAAATTTAGTTTACATATAGAGATCTTGAGATTTTATCAATAAAAATTAAACCAATAACCTTATATATATATAATTTTTCAAGAATTATACCTCATAATCATTTTAAAAAAATAACCAACATTTGAAATTTGAAAAGTAGTGACATTCTCATCTAGAATCATCATTTCCTACTTTTAAAAAACCGACATAAACTTTTCTACATTTGCCACCACACCCACAAACCACATGAATGATATCAAGAGACTCTTAAAAAAACTCCAACATTTTAAAAGTAGTGGCATTCTCATCTCTAATCATCATTTCCTATTGCAACCTACATGAACTTTTCAACATTAACCATCACATCCACAAACCACATGAATGACATCAAGAAGGAATCAATCTGACTCATCCAACCTTGATAGCTCTTCACCTACCTATGCCTCTATAGGCCACCACTCACCAACAAATGCACATTTCTCCTTTTTAGTTGACTCTTCATGCATTAAAGTTAATCACCCATAGATCCTCCAACGTCGTCATTATTCTCTAGACTAGACATAGAGAGAATCCACACTCTTTAATATATAGTGTCAACTACCACTAACCAACAAATCCACGTTTCTCCTTTTTAGTTTATTGGCTCATACATTAAGCTTAATCACCCACAACGCCTCCAAAGTTGTAATTCTTATCGAGATTAGACTCAAACAAAAATACTTAAACGTTTGGAACCATGAACTCGCCTCACATTCGGTACACTATAATACTAACGATTGCCCGCCTCCGTCTCCTCGATTTGTGGCATTAAGTAGAAAGTCTTGTCCAGAGCGACAACAAAACCACGGTGATTATACCACGTGAATTATATATATATATATAATTAATTATAATTAAGAAAAATATTTATTTTTAATAGTAATTAAAAATATATATATATTATAAAAATTTAACAAAGTTAACCATAAAATCAAAATCAAAATATAGAATCAAAATTTTCAACAAAATCCAAAATGAAACCACTCATTTCTTACATATAATTATTAAACTCCAGTGTTTTTTAAATATAAATATAATAAAAATACCCTCTACCAAACATGTAGTTTAACAAAAAAATCATAGTGACATGGTCTGAATTTGGTTTTTGTTCGTTGATACATTGCTTCCAGCTTTTATATATATATAATTATTTATATTACATAAAGTCTTAGTCAAAACTGTTGAATATAATTAAATATTCTACATTACTGATGAATATTATAAAGTTTACAATTTAATATTTTTTTAAATTAAAAAGTTCGCTGCAGTGCAGCACACCTAAGCCAAGTATATTTTTCTTGAAATTGAATAAAAATGTTTTAATGATGACGAGGATGAAGATGAGTATATTTTTCTTGATATTGAATAAAAATGTTAATGGCGACGAAGATGAGATATGATATATTTTACCTCCGTTTTTATGAATAAGTTAATTATTAAGCATTTTTAAACTGATTATTTATAAAATAAAATAAAACAATTAGACACTCCATTTGAAACAATCATTGGATTTTAAGTGGATTGCGACTTTCTGTTTATGCTGCATCACGAAGCTTCTTTAACAAAGTAGTTGAGAACAGTTCAAAGTAAACAACCAGCAAATGGTTGAACGATCGCCACAGAGGCGTAAACGTCAAATCCAAACCGGTCCACACCACTTTTAATTTTAATGGTGGCAAAATGTTTTGATACTTAGGTACTGATTTCACGTGCTACTTACCCGTCTCTCCATGCTTTCCTCTACCATTCTCATGCTTTCACAGCCCCGGAGTGAACAGCAGTTCACTGAGATCCCTCTTGCAAATAGCAAAATGTTCATTCCATCTTACAAATAAGAAAAAGATCCCAACTACCCTGCACATGCATCTACCCAATGACAAGTGGAAAGCTCATGATTCACAGTTTTGAAAAATTATGGGTACAATCTCCAATCTATTTATACCAGAGTCTCCACCACATCACTGCACTGCACACCGCACTTTTCCCATTCATTGCTCTCCTCGTTTTCGAAGGATACCTGAATTCTAGTTTCTAATTATCATGGCACCAGCGCGAGTGGAGAGCCTGGCAATGAGCGGCCTGGCCGCCATTCCTGCCGAGTACGTGAGACCCCTGGAAGAGAGACCCACCGAGTGCGTTCTCAAAGTGAAAAGAGTGGAAGACGAAGGCCCGCAGATTCCAGTGGTAGACGTTGCCGGATGGGATTCTGCGGACGAAGGGATCAAGAAAGAGATCAGGCGTCAGGTGGCGAAGGCGAGCAGAGAGTGGGGTGTCATGCAACTGCTGAACCACGGCATATCTGAGACTCTGATAGAGCGACTTCAGGCAGCAGGGAAGGCCTTCTTCGACCTCCCCGTTGAGGAGAAAGAGAAGTATGCGAACGACCACGCAGCGGGGAAGATAGCCGGCTATGGCTCCAAGCTCGCCAACAACGCCAGCGGTCAGCTCGAATGGGAGGATTACTATTTCCACCTCCTCTGGCCTGAACAACGCCGAGACATGACCACCTGGCCCAAACATCCCCAAGAATACATGTATATATATCTCTTCTCAGTTACTTCTTTTTACGGATTCTTATACACTAATTCATCAGTAATTAATTCATATATATGTATATATTGCAGCGAGGTGACAGACGCCTACGGTCGGGAGATACGGAAGCTTGTGACCAAAATCCTGGGGACGCTTTCGTCGGATCTGGGCGTGGAGGAAGAGAGAATGGAGCGCGTGCTCGGCGGTGAAAACCTGGAAATGCAATTGAAAATAAATTACTATCCCCGCTGTCCACAACCAGAGCTCGCTCTCGGAGTGGAGGCCCACACCGACATCAGCGCACTGACATTCCTTCTGCATAATATGGTGCCCGGCCTTCAGCTCTTCTATGAGGGCAAATGGGTTACGGCCAAATGTATTCCCGGCGCCCTCATTGTACACATTGGTGACCAAGTCGAGGTACGCCGGTCATCCAATTTTTTCACTAATCATTTCATTGTTGATCAAATCTGGCAATTAATGTTTAATTGCCACTGATCAGATATTGAGCAACGGGAAATTCACGAGCGGGCTGCACAGAGGACTGGTGAACAAAGAGAAGGTGAGGATTTCGTGGGCAGTGTTCTGCGATCCACCAAAAGATGCCCTGATCGGACCAATGAAGGAGGTGGTGGACGAGAAGAATCCTCCATTATTTCCGGCGAAGACCTTCAAAGAGCACACCGATCATAAGCTCTTCAAGAAGGCCCAGGCCCAGGCTGAGGCCCAAGCCGCCAAAAAAGTCGAGGAGTCAACTTGAAGCCCCACTTGTGTTGGGTGGAGCTCAGCCAACCAACGCCATTCTCTACTCTATTTTTGAGTCGATTGAATTAGAGAAAATATATTAAAGATTGAAATTTTGTCATCATTAGAAATGAATAGTTGTCAGTATCCAAATATATATAGTTGTCAGTATCCAAATATATGTGTGTTTCCAAAATGCTTCGGAGCAGCATATCTTAATATATATCTAAACGGATAAATTGTTGTACGTGATTGGATTTGATATGTAATTTTCAGTTTCAATTATGTGTTATTCGTAACGTATTTATTTGAAATTTGAATTCATTAATTTCATCCCATGTAGATTTGTTTTAATTCAAAAGGTATGAGTTCACATCTATGATATGTTTTATTTTTGCTTTCCTATTAAGAACCTTATCTTTTATATTTTAATTTATAACTTTGCAATTACATGTTGATATAGGGTTTGGTTAAAAGTTTTATTTTATTAGTTTTTTTGTTAGGAATTTGATTATGTAAATTTGAATAAAATCTCTATTTTTTGTTGTTTAAATTGTATTTCTAAATATATAAATTTAGTCACTTAAATCTGCAAATCCAACTATTCATCACCAGATTTCTGACAAAATCAAACTAAAAATGTTACCTAAAAACAACAAAAAAAAAAATACACTGCATTGATATCTATATATTGAGATGTAAAATACAAGGCATCACATTTAAATATAGCTCATTTATATCTAAATCTAAATCTAAAGTATATTTTTCACTTATTCTAGTGTTTCTGTACAATAATTATATAATGAAATAAGGTATTTTACAATATGTGGATGTGGATAATACAATTGATGTGATTGGATATGTATGCGGAGTATAATTGATTAAAATAATAAATATATTTGGAGGAGTTTAAAAACATTGAATTATATTTTAAATTTCAAATATTTAAAAATATTAGAATATTTAAATTATATTTTAAAATCTAACATTGGTTAGTGTAATTGGTTTGGAAGGATTTCGTTTCGTTTATAAGGTGACCTTGGGCAAAAAAAAATATTTTAAATATTTTTATTTTTAAAAATAAAAAATGAACGTGTTCTTTAAAATCGTGTTCTTTAAAATCTTAATATGAAGAAAAATTATATAATCACATGATATTGTCACGAGTTTTATTTTGAAAATTATATTTCAAGAAGTTTACTTGAATTTTATATTTTTTAAATATTTAAAAGTATTAGAAGATTTAAATTATATTTTATATTTTGAATATTTAAAAATATTTGTTTCTAAAATGTGATTATGAAAATATTTTAAAATAGTAAAATGGATTTAGTAAAGTAGGCTTAGGAGTTAAAAACATGTGTTTTCTTCTTGAAGGTTATAGATTATTAATGTAAGAATATTTTTTTTAAAAGGGTTTAAGGATCAAACTCTTAAAAGAAAAAAGGTAAAAAGAATAATGCAAATTTAAATTAAATTAGCAATTGTATTAATAAATTTAAGTAATAAAAACAATGTCATTTTTTTTCACATTCCATTCATATTAATGGATTATTAAGGGATCAAGCTTGAAAGGCAAAGTCATATTTTATTTTGAAGGGTTGTAATTTATTTAACCCTTCTATGTTTACAATTTAAAGTACATTGTCATTTTCAAAAAAATTAGCCCCATCAGTGTAGAATAGTTAGTGATGGAGTGTTATGTTAAGACACTTTGTTATGTGAAGTCACTAGATCGAAACCCTCGACTTACCTTCTGTGCCACGTGAGAGGCCGCATCGGCATGCCTAGAGGTTATAGTGGTACCATTCGAATAACACGACCTTGTGTCACGCGAGTACGTGCTCGACTAGTTGTTGATTCCGCCAGTCACAAAAACTTTGTCAATTCCCACTAGCTCAATCGATTAAGGCATAGGTTTCGTTTGCTAGGAAACCCGAGTTCAATACCCTTACGGTGTGTTTTCTCGGGAGGAGACACCCAAAAATCCAACCATGTTAATGTTATAAAAACAGGACCGTTGAACAATAAAATAAAACAAATGTAGAAATAAAACACAGAAGATACACAATACAATAGAGACACAGATATGTGTGGTTCACCCAGTGTGGGCTACGTCCACCAGAGAAATTGTCAGGTCCTTCCTTTTTATTATCCAACAAAATGAAAGGATACAACCTACAACACACACACTGTAACTTCCTCTTCTTTCTCTCATAGTATCCTCTCTCAGAATACAATATTATTAATGATACACAACCACAATAAAATTCCCTCATAAAGATGGTTTCCTTCTAGGGAAAAAAACCCTAACATAACTTCTACCATCAGATTTGTGACCTTATAATGAACGGTCCATATTTACTATGAAATTACAATATACATTTACAAGGAAAATTTTCCTTCGGGGGCCCACTTGCCCCCAGACCCCACAGGGGGGGAAATCCCCCCCTGTAACCCCCCTGCGTGGAGGGGTGTAAAATATTATGGGGTGTACAGTCTTCATGGGGTATAAACACGGCTGAAAGAAAAGACCTATGAAACATGAAGACAATCAAGCTCCACAACCAACAATCTCCCACTTGGAGACTGATCCCTAACAACTCCATTGTTGTTGTACATGTTGGACTATACTCCACCTTGGACCTAGAAAATTTCTCATCTTCACCTTCATGCTTAAAGACCAACTGAATCTGAGCAAGAACTCAGTTTCTCCTTGGTTACTCCTTTTGGTAACATGTCTATAGGATTATGGCTAGTATGTATCTTTTCCAACTTCAAATGTCCATCTTCCAAGACATATCGTATGAAATGATACCCGAGTTGTATATGCTTAGTCTTTGAATGGAAGGTTGAGTTCTTTGCAAGGTGAATTGAACTCTCACTGTCACAATACAACTTGCTATTCTCCTTCTTCTTTTCCAAATCCTCCATAAACCTCTGTAACCAAATAATCTCTTTACTAGCCTCTGTAGCAGCAACATTTTATGCCTTTGTTGTTGAAAGTGCAACAACCTTTTGCAATTTTGAAATCCAACTTACGGTTGTTCCACCTAAAGTAAAAACCTACCCTGTGGTGCTCCTCCTACTATCTTTATCACCTGCCATATATGAATCAACATATCCCTGTAAAACAGTGCGTGAACCTCCAAAACATAATGCATGAGTAGCAGTACCTCTCAAATACCTGAGAATCCACTTCATTGCCTCCCAATTTTCTTTACCCGGATTGTTCATATACCTGCTCATAACTCTCACTGCATGTGCAATATCTGGACTTGTGCAAACCATCGCATACATCAAGTTGCCAATTGTTGATGAATAAGGGACCCTGGACATGTATTATATCTCCTCCTGTGTCTTGGGACACATTTCCTTGGTTAATTTGAAATGGCTGGCCAAAGGTGTACTAACCATTTTTTCATTCTTCATTATAAACCTCTCCAACACCTTCTCTATGTACTCACCCTGAGACAATGTCAAATTGTGATTTTTCTTATCTCTTATTATTCTCATACCAAGGATTTTCTTTGCAGCACCCAAATCCTTCATCGCAGATGAATTAGCTAATTTCTTCTTGAGCACATTTATATCTTGCATATTAGACCCTGCAACAAGCATGTCATCTACATACAATAGAAAAATAATATAGATTCCATTTTCTAGCCTTTTAAAATAAACACAGTGATTAGAATGACATCTACTATAACCTTGTTCTGTCATAAACCTGTCAAACTTCAAATACCACTGCCTTGGAGCTTTCTTTAGGCCATACAATCTCTTCTTCAACCTGCATACCAAATTCTCCTTCCCTTTGACCTCATACCCCCGTGGCTACTACATATAAATCTCTTTCTCCAAATCCCCATGGAGAAAAGTTGTTTTTACATCTAATTGTTCAAGATGTAAATATTCTACTGCCACAAGACTTAAAATAGTCCTAATTGAAGTCATTTTAACAATATGAGAAAATATTTCATCAAAATCTATACCTTTCTTTTGTGCAAACCCCTTTACAACAAGTCTAGACTTGTACCGCTTTTTTTCCTCCATCTTCTTCTTTCAACTTGTAAATCCATTTATTCTACAATTTTCTTTTTCTTGCAGGCAACTGAACCAAATCCCAAGTATGATTATTTACCAGGGAATCAATTTCCTCTTTCATGCCTTGTTCCAACTTCTTTGTAGTGTCTACCTGCATTGCATCTTCATAACATTCTCGTTCACCAGAATTAGTCAACAATAAATAATACAATGAAGGAGAGTATCATTCAGGGGGTCTACTTAACCTGGTAGATCTTCTAACAACACTTGCAGGAGTTTGAGGTACCTGCTACTCCTGTTGTTGTACATTTTGATTTTCTGGTACCTTTGAAATTTCTTTCTCAGTGATCTCATCAAACAATGTGTATTCTAGTTTTTCTTTTTCCTGTTTCTTTCCCTGCAACTGATCTTTGTACATGACATTCTCATTGAATATGACATCTCTAATCCTAATGATATTGTGATTTTCATAATCCCATAAGTGATAACCCAAATCATTAACACCGTATCCAATAAAGGTATACTTCTTGGATTTTTCCTTAAGCTTTGTTCTATTTTCTTTATCAATATGGACATATGCTTCACAACCGAAAGTCTTCAAAAAAGAATAGTTTACCTTTTTACCTGTCCATGCCTCCTATGGAATTCCACCATCCAAAGAGCTTGAAGGTCCTATGTTTATTAAGTAAACAACAATATTTACAACATCTGCCCAAAACTGTAAGGGAAACCCAACATGCACTCTCATACTCCTTGCACACTCCATTATTGTCCTATTCATCCTTTCTGACACACCATTTTCTTGTGGTGTTCCTGGAATTGTTTTCTCTCTACAAATCCCATGGTATGAATAGTAATCATCAAAATACTTGTTGTAATATTCACCTCCATTTTTTGATCTGAGACACTTCAACATTTTTTCTGTCTCATTCTCAACCAAAGCTTTCCATTTCTTAAAAGTATCAAAAACATCATATTTTTGTCGAATGCAATAAACCCAAGTTTTTCTAGTTGCATCATCAATAAAAGTAACATAATAACGAGAGCCACCAAGAGATGATACACGAGTTGATCCCCATACATCTATATCCACAAGCTCTAACCTTTCACTCTTGTTTTCTTTTCCAACTCAGAGAAATCTGACTCTCTTTTGTTTTCCATAAACACAATGCTCACATAAATCCAAATCAATTTGTTTGAGATCTGGCGACAAATTTATTTTTTGAAGTATATGCATCCCTTTCTCACTCATGTGTCCAAGCCTATGATGCCACAATGTTGTATCCACTCCTATAGAAGCTAAAGAGATAGAAGAGTCAGTATTACCAGTACATAAATACAATATACCCACCTTCTCTCCTTTTGCTATCACCAACGATCCTTTGGTGACCTTCCACACCTTATCTGTAAATATGGATATACAAACTTCACTTTCCAACTACCCTATCGAAATTAGATTTTTCCTTAGATCTGGAACATGTCTTACCTCTTTTAAAAACCAATGGCTTACATTCCTTTGCTTTAATTTTACCTTTCCCATTCTAACAATTTTGCATGGTGCATCATCACCCAAATAAACCTGTCCAAAATCACTTTGAACATAATCTAGAAAATGTTTCCTATGGGGTGTGGCATGAAATAAATCCCCTGAATCTACTACCCAAGACTAAAAAATATTATCTACATAAAGAATCAAAGCATCTTGTAACACATCAACTGTTACATTTGCTTCTTGATTTTTCTCCTATTGTCCATCTCTTTGTTTCTTTGGAGCTTTGCAGTCTTTCTTCAAATGTCGTTTCTTCCCACAATTCCAACACTCTATCTTTCCCAATCTGGATTTGGATCTACCCTTCCTAGAATTCCTGCAGTTCCCTTATCCCTTTCCTCTATCCTTTTGTCTTCCCCTGTTCTCCATTTTTAATGCATTACTTGATGTCTCACCTGTGATTTTCCGTCGCATTTCCTCACTAAGGATAACACCAACAATATCATCAAATTTTAAAGTGTTTGAACTAGAGACAAAGTTACTTATAGCCATGACCAAGTCGTTCCAACTTTCTGGCAATGAGCACAAGATTAGAAGAGCCATGACCTCATCATCAAAGTCCACAAATGTGGGTAAATAAATAATTAATAAGAGGAGTAGCCCCCCAACCCCCTCTATCGTGGAATCATAGCTCCCTATAACTCTTGTACCTATCTTTCTTACAACCAAAAATTTATTTTATTAATATATTTTAAGTATTACATTTCTAGGCATTCCTACCTTTCAACATACCAGCTCACCGGCCTAAGTCACATTTACATAATTACATTATAGTTAATAGGGATTGAAACCGGGGATGTTACATTGTGTAAGTTTTAGTTTAATTCCTATAAACAATAGAAGGTTGGTAGCTATGTACTCTAAAAGTGGATACATTGGTTCTGTAGCTGAGTTTAGCTGACTGGATCTAGGGCCTTTGCATCAGGTGGTATGAGAGATAGTTAATTTCTTGAGGATTGGTTTCTTGATAGTGCTCCTATATAAAACGTGGTCGTGGAATACAAGTTGTAAGAAACAAATCCTGGAAGTAATCCTTGTGGATGTTAGTCTGATTGAATACTACGAGACAACTTTGTAGAATTCTTCCACTGAGAGGAGTAGCCCGAAGAGGGGTGAGGAACCAAGAGTTGGAGGAATTGAGAAGGAGAATATAAGAATTGGAGATGTTGAATCAGACTCAAAATCAAAAGATGATATCATAGAACAATGGAATGATGATGAAGCAGACCCGACAATCTAATATCTTTTTTAAAGGATAGAGGTAGCACAAGGGTGGAATTTTCTTTCTACAATGGTAGTTTGAAAGCTAATAATCTCATTGATTTGATAGAGGATCTCAAAAGGTACTTTGAGTGTGAAAATTTCAAGATCCTAATTGAGTTCATTTTGCAACAATGAAATTAAAATGACATGCTTCACTCTAGTGGGATGTTGTACAGAAATAAAGAGTGGAAAAAAGGCAAGAGAAGATTAAGACTTGGAGAAAAATGGTGAGTAAAGTCAAGGAGAAATTCCTACCTCTTGATTACCAACAAAGTTTATGTAGGCAGGCACATACCTTGAGACAGAAAGAGACGTTTGTCCAAGAGTACACTGAATAATTTTTCAAATTGTCCCTCACATAAAGACTAAAAGAATCAGAATACCAAATGGTATTTAGGTATATTAATGGAATAAAGTTTCAGATACAAGATGAAATGAGCACAAATTACTTTCATAATGGATATGAATCCTATCAAATCGCTCTAAAGGTAGAAGAAAAATTGTCTAGGAGTCACGAAAACAATTCAAAGGTAAAGGTCCTAAAGTCAAGGGAAGGACAAGTGCTACAGGATCCAATGAGAAAGAAGATGAAGCAACCAATAGCCAAAATACAAAATATAGGAAAAAGGAGTGAGATCATAACTCATATTACCCAAGCAAATGAGGCATCAATTTTTGGTAGCAAGGCAGAAGTAATTCAATAAGAGAAGGGGGAAACTTCATGTTTAGAAGAGTGTTACTTAAACCTAAAGTGATGAATGAAGTGGAGCCTGGACAAAGGAAGTGGGTTTTTAAAACCAAGTGCAAAATTCAAGATAAGTGTTTTAATTTGCTCATATATGGTGGAAGTACAGAAATTATGGTGTCTACAGATGCAATGGAAAAATTAAAACTAGAAAGTATTCTGCATCCAAATCCATATTGGGTTTCATGGATACAAAATGGGAAGCAAGTGATTGTGACTAAATAATGCTTGCTGAATTTTCAAATCAGAAATTTCAATGAACAAGTATTGTGTGATAGGAAGTTTTCTCATTACGGTAGAAAAAATACTTGGGAATTTGTGAAGGATACACAGTGCAGATTGGAGCGGACGGTGGAGATTGAGTTAACAATAAGTAACAATGATTGCAAGAGTAGTGAATAGAAGAAATGTT
Source organism: Picea engelmannii (assembly GCA_009831015.1). Classification (NCBI taxonomy): domain Eukaryota; kingdom Viridiplantae; phylum Streptophyta; class Pinopsida; order Pinales; family Pinaceae; genus Picea; species Picea engelmannii. The sequence continues at coordinate 509,498 of ML779426.1, forward strand.
TGTAGCAACAGTCACATTATGATATGCTCAACTAAAGAATTTATGAGAGAACAAAAAATGACCAATTTTTGTTTGGCCAATATCGTTCCAAAAAGAGTACTAGAGACTGGAAAGAGGAGTTTCATGGCACCCAAGATTCAAAATTTGTTAAAATAATTTGAGGAGATTGTTGTAAATATATGCCAATAGATTTACCTCCCAAGAGAAGCATTTCACATCAAATAGATTTGATCCCAGGATTTAGTTTTCCAAATAAATGTCCTTTCTGAATGAGTATGTAAGAGAGTGAAGAAGTGAATAGACAAGTGAAAGAGTTGCTTGACAAGGGACTGATCGAGGATATTTTAAGTTCCTGTGTTGTACTAGAAGTATTGGCACTTGAGAAAGGGGGTGAATGGTGAATGTGTATTGATTCACAGGGTATCAATAAGATTACTATCAAGTATAAGTTTCCCTTACCAAGGACGGAATGACCTCATGGATTGCATGAGTGGGGAAAAAGTACTTTTCAAAGATAGATTTGAAGAGTGGGTATCATAAAATTCAAACAAGGGAAGGAGATAAATTGAATACAACGTTAAAGATGAAGGATGAACTATTTGAGTGGCTAGTCATGTTGTTTGGGTTAACCAATGCCCCTGTCACATTTATGAGACTTATGAATGAAGTATTGAATGTGTTTATGAGAAAGTTTGTCATCGAATACCTAGATGACATTCTAATATTTAGTAGGTACAAAGAATAACATCTAGACCATGTGAAGAATGTATTGGAAAGGTTGAAAGAGGAGAAATTGTTAATAAACTTGTAGAAGTGTATTTTTCTAAAGAAGAATTAGTATACTTGGGTTTTGTGGTTTCTAAGGAGGGTTTAAAAATGGATCTTGAAAAGGTGAAAGCTATTTTGGATTGGACAACAACTAAATGTACATTTGATGTCAAAAGTTTCCATGGTTTGGCATGTTTTTACTGAAAATTTATCTATGGGGAATACCATACATGAAAAAAGTGAAAAATCGATAAGACCTTATCCTTCATTTCAGCTGGATTTGTGCACCTTCTACTTAGTGTATGAAGAAAGGAAATTTCCAATGGAAATAAACAACAATGAAGTCTTTTGAAAGTTTGAAGAAAAGGATAATTGAACAACCAATGTTGGCACTTCCAAATTTTAGCAAAGTGTTTCAAGTAGATTGTGATGAAAGTGGTTCAACAATTGGAGTAGTCTTGAGCCAAGAATGAAGACCTGTAGCATTTTTCAAGAAGAAATTGAGTGATGCTAAGAAGAAATACTACATTCATGGTCGAGTTTTATGCTATTGTACAATCCTTGAAAAAATGGAGACATTACTTACTACCTAAGGATTTCATGTTGTTTATTGATCACAAGGCGTTGTAGTACATTAACGGTCAAGGTAAGCAGAATCAAAAGCATTCAAAATGGGTAGAATTTTTTCAAAGTTCCTCATTTATTTTGAAGCACAAGTATGGTAATATGAATTTGGTTGTGGATGCATTAAGCCGAAAGGTAATGATGTTGAATACTCTATAAGTGTATGTTGTAAGCTTGGACTGTATGAAGGAGTTGCATGTAGAAGACACAGACTTTGCAGAAATGCGGAAGGCATGCAAGGTACCATGGAGTATGGATAGAACACCGTATTTGGATTTCCACATCCAAGAAGGATTATTATTTGAGAATAAGAAATTGTGCATTCCATAGAGTTCATTAAGACTGAATCTCATTAGAGAGATGAATAGAAAAGGTTTAGGTGGACATTTTGGAGTAGATAAAACCACAACGTTGGTGAATGAAAGATATTTTTGGCTCAGTCTCAACAAGGACGTGAGAAAGTTTGTTGAGTGTTGTAGGGTTTGTCAGTTAGAAAAGGGAAGAAGTCAAAACACAGGGTTATATACTATGTTGCTAATACGAGAAAGACCATGGGAAGATGTAAGAATGGATTTTGTCTTAGGACTTCCTAGGACACATAAAGGTCACAATTCAATGCTGGTAGTGGTGGACAAGTTTTCAAAGATGGCATATTTTATTCCAATAAAAAATACCAATGATGCTACTAATGTCATTGTGTTATTTTTCCGAGAAGTTGTGAGGCTACGTGAGCTACCAAAGAGTATCACTTCTGACCAGGATACAAGATTATTTGGACATTTTTGGAGAACACTTTGGAAGAAGATGGGGTCCAATTTATAGTATAGTTCAACCGATTATCCACAAGTATATGGACAAATAGAGGTGGTTAACCAAAGTCTTGGAAACGTGTTGAGGAGTTTAAGTGGGGAAAACCCAGGTAAATGAGATTTGGTATTGGCCTAAGATAAATTCATTTATAACGATTCAGTGAATATATCTATTAGTATGAGTCCATTTTAGGTGGTTTATGGGAGGTCACCAAAGTGAGTTATGGATTTGGTTAAGTTTCCATATTTGGAGGATAAAAAGAGTGCTAATGCAAATGAATTTACAGAAAACATACAATAAATTCATGAAAAAGTCCAATGAAAGTTACAACAAAGCAATTTGATATATACACAAAGGGAATATTTGCAAGGGATACTAAATAATTTTAAAGAAGGTGAACATACAACAAGCTCAATTACAAGAAGATTGGACCATGTAAGATTCTAAAGAAGATTTCTGATAATTCTTATGGATTGGAATTGCTAGAAACCTTTGACA
>ML779426.1:522809-553164 GCA_009831015.1 Picea engelmannii
TACACAAGGTAAGGTTGTACTTTTCCTTCTCTCCCTCGAGAAAACCAATCCTTCTTAAAAACTTACTATTCTTTACCACATGCAAGTGTCCTACAAAACAAGACAATGCTCATCTACTCCAATAAGGACACCATGCTACAAAACAGCCCTTAAATATGGAGGAAAAGTGAAGAAAGTAGCTTCAATTCTCACAAATTCTTCCTATGAGAGGCCCTTCTCAATGCGGACTTTGTGCGTTGTCTTCAAATGTTGAATGGCCTTCCCTACAAAAACATAAAAGGAATCCAACCCCTTGTGTAGAGGCCCAATTTTAGTGGGATTGTGGACAACAACAAAATTTCTTTCGAATTCAAAGGACCATTTTTCTAGTCTATAAGGTCGTTTCTTAGGGTATGTGCATCATAGATTCTATTAGGGTCCATCCTAGATCTCTTAGAAATCCTTTATCACATCATAATACTCTATTTGATAGGAAGAAGACGATTAAGAGTTTTTACCCATGATAGAAAGAAGACACCATCCAACTAGCATCTCGAGCAAATATACTACTAAAGTACCCATGCTCATGGACAACCATCATAAAAGCCAAAAAACAATGATGCTAGTTCAATGATTTATCACTCTTCCTCTTTTCCATATCCAAATTCTAATTGACATAATGGTGTCCATTTTAATAGTTTTTGGACCTCTCTAGAAACACAAGGAGATAAAGTGGATGAAAATTTTAGCTCTAATTTGTTATCGTGAGCCCTCCCCTCAAGTTCTTGGGAGATATTTCAGCTATGTATACTGGAACCTGTACAAATATTATAAGAATGGATGGGCTATAATTGATCTATATAGAAAAGGTAATCCTGAGAAATTATCTATACTTTGAGAATGCAACACATCTAAGAAAGGAGAACATACAGTAAAGGAATTAAGGCAAATTCCATAGCCCACAAACAATCTTCCAATGTATGATGGGAGCACCAGAGTAGAGTATAATTACATTATATTTGTTTTTAGAAACTATATTTCCAATGAGAAAATAAAAGTCCTAATACCAATGTTGTCTGTGTATCATACCGTTGTTTGTGTATCCTACCATTTCAATACATACTCTAATTCTTCAAGGAACAAAGTCGAGAGCTCTTTGCTACCATGAACCAATTTTATTAAGCTAAATGAGGAACCTAACAAACCTTTGAAAAGAATATAATGAGTCATCCAATGATATATGAGGCTGAAGACACCCTCAATGCCTGCATTTAGAAGTTAGTAATAATTAATCTCACAGCCACTATCATAGAGTTTTAATAAGGAGACACTCCAAATTGATATCATTTCGAACCAAAAACAATCCTAAAAGGTATCTCTCAATGTCTGATTGTCATGGTGTTCAGGACTTATATAACAATAACCAAAGAACTCACCGCTTTCCGATGTATATAATCTGCAATGCATCCACTCACAATTGCACCAACCATGAAACCTATAGTCAATAGGAGCCAGTCCTGAATAAAAGAGTTAAAATATGATTATAGACCCAAGTGCATTGAATTAGTAGTATATTTAGATCTGAGAATATTTGAAAAAAATGTCCAATAAGTACCAAGGTAAACTATCAATTTCATTAGTTATACCTAGTATAATAACTAATTGAAGATAAAATACTATATTCAATGCATCAATGCAATTAGAAGATTTACGAAAGTATAGAATTGGACAGAAAAAATACATAAAGGTTGACAAATTTCATACCTTGCTAAAGTAGATTGTAATGGATATGAAAATTGAAGAAATACATCAGCATAACCATGGAGCAAATAATGCAATAACAATGAGCACTCAGCTCAAACTTTCTTGTTACCAAAGCATGAATAAATACAATGAGAGAAGATGTTACAGAAAATCATCTTCTCCTACAATATCTCAACAATCTCTCCAATAATCTCTCCATGAATCTCTCAAATATATTTCCTAACCTTAATTATACTTTCTAGACATAACAAATAACAATAATACTAAAAAAAATTACATCTAGAATATGATAAATGAATCATCATTCCAACATTTCTCCCCCATAATGATCATTTGGAAATATTCCAAGATCATATTTGAATTTGCAAAACTTTTCCTTTGATAGTGCTTTGGTGAAAATATCAGCTACTTGTTCCTCTGTTCTACAATAACTAATCTCGACCACACCTTGCCAAACCAAATATCGAACAAAATGATACTGGATATCAATATGCTTAGTCTTCTTATGAAACACTGGATTTTTGGTCATCTGAATAGCACTTTGATTATCACATATCAACTGAATAGGTTGTTCCTACTGCTCATGAAGATCATCCAAAATTATTCTCAACCAAACTACTTCAAATGCTGCTGTCGCTACTTCCTTATACTCTACTTCTGTTGTGGAGAGAGAAATTGTAGATTGCTTTTTAGTGCTCCAAGCAACTGTTGCTGAACCCATGCTGAATGAATATCTAGAAGTTGATTTCCTGTCATCCATGCAACCTGCCCAATTTGAATATGTATAACCAATAATCCTAAAATATTCTGTAGATCTTTATATCAAACCATAACCAATTGTACCATGCAGATATCTCAAAATCCTCTTAGTTGCTTTCCAATGTATTTCCTTGGGGTTTGACATGAATCTAGATACCATATTGATTGCAAAAGATATATCCAGTCGAGTTGTAGTTAAGTAGATCAAACTTCCAACCAATTGACGATACAAAGTAATATCAACTGATTTTGAGTCATCATGTCTGTATAACTTCAACCCAACTTCCAAAGGAGTTGTTGCTAGCTTGCAACTCATTATTCTGAACTTCTTCAAAATATCTAAAGTATACTTTCCTTGTGACATAAAAATACCATCTTCTTTCTGCCAAACTTTAATTCCCAGGGAATAGTGTAACTCTCTAAGATATGTCATCTCAAACTCAACAATCATGCATGAATTAAACTTTTGAAATAACTCAACATTGTTCCCTCTGTAGATCAATCATCAACATAAAGTGAAACAATCAAAATATCCTGATCTGACTGAAGAATATAAAGATTGGGCTCAGATGAACTTTTGATTAATCCATGATCCTGGAAGTATTTATCAATTCTTGAATACCAAGCTCTTGGTCCCTGTTTAAGAACATATAAATCCTTCTTCAACCTGTAAACTTTATATTCTTTACCTGGAACTTCAAAACATTCAGGCTGCTCCACATAAATTTCTTCATCCACATAACCATTCAAGAAAGCTGACTTAACATCCATTTGAAAAATTGTCCATTTATACTGAGCAGCTAATGCAATAACCATCCTGATTATATCCATCTTTTCCATTGGGGCAAATGCCTCAATATAATCAATGCCTTCTCTCTGTTCATAACCTTTTGCAACTAAATGAGCCTTATACTTATCAATTGTGCCATCTTATTTATACTTGGTTTTATAAACCCATTTAGTACCAATCACCTCTTTACCTTTTGGTAAGTTCACCAAATCCCATGTATCATTTCTCACCAAAGCATTCAACTCTTCTTCCATAGATTCATTCCATTATTTCTTTCTTGATGTTTCTGCATAAGTTTGTGGTTCATCCATATTCATTACCTATGTCATAAGTGCATAATTCACAAGATTACTTTGGGATCTGGTAATCCTTCTTTCAAAATTTCTATCTAACATATTGCTTTCCGAATGACTTATTTCAAACCACTTAGGTTTCTTCTTAACTTCATCTTCCTTTACTGAATTGGAATGTGATTCACCATCAATAGTAACTGTATCTTCTTTTAATTTCAACTGTACAAGTTCAGATTGATAATTTACTGCTCATCAAATACAACATCTTTGCTTATTATTACTTTCTTTGCTTGAGGATCAAACAAACTGTAACTTCTTGTTTCAATACTGTAACCAATGAAAATACACTTCACACTTTTATCATCCAATTTGCTTCTCTTTTCCTTCGGAACATGTGCATATGCAATGCAACCAAAAAATTTCATATGTGCAACACTTGGTTTATATCCTGACGATGCTTCTTCGGGAGTCAAATTCAACACTTCCTTTGTAGGACATCTATTAAGAATGTATACTGATGTGTGTACTGCTTCAGCCCAAAACTCATTACCAAGTGACTTAGCCTTTAACATGCTCCTAGCCATCTCAACTATGGTTCTATTTTTCCTCTCCTCCACTCCATTCTATTGAGGAGAGTATGAATTGGTAAACTCTCACTTTATACCATTCTTCCTACAATAATTCAAGAGTTCGTTTGACCTGTATTCTCCCCCATTGTATGTTCTTAGGGTGATAATCTTGAAACCACTTTGCTTTTCAACCAATGCCTTGAATTCAAGAAAATGAGAAAACACTTCAGATTTATCCTGCAAAAAATACACCCAAGTCTTCATTGAAAAATCATCAATGAAAGTGAGAAAATATTGAGCCTTTCCAAAATACATTGTCTCAATTGGACCACACAAATCTGAATGCACCAACGCTAGATGTTCACTAGATTTCCAAGTTCTATTTGAAATTTGTTTCCTGTGTTGTTTCCCAAAAATACATCCTTCACACACTTCATCATCATTCTTGATATAAGGAACCATTCACCATATTCTTCAACCCAACTTCCAAATGAATAAATATACCATATTCTACTTTCGAAGCAACACCAAACTCTGAAAATTCAAATGTCCCATTCTTAAATGCCAAATCTTGTTGTTCATCTCTTCTATTGCATTCAAACTTTGTGATTTACTTGAATCAAAAGAAAGCTTGAAAATTCTATCTTCAGTCATTTCTCATTTTGCCACAACTGCATTATGATTCAACTTATCCATGATTAAACATTCCTTGTTATCAAACACTAACTTATAGTTCTGCTCCATCATCTGTGCAATGTTGGAATTGCAACTGTGTCTTTCCCTTTAACTTTTGAAGCTCTATCATCACCAAATACAAATTTACCAGAATAGTTGTCATTAATTCTAGTAAACAACTCCTCCTGAGATGTCATGTGAGTTGAACAACCCGAATCAATATACCATTCTTCACTTTCTTCATTATGTGCCATGAAACTTGATCTGAATAACTTCTCATTCTTGTTTTTTTCTACAACTGTATTAGCACCTTTGTTTTCCATATCTCTCATTTTCCCATAACAATTTCTTTCAAGATGACCATACTTATGACAATAATGACAATGTGGACCTTGTCATTCTTGAGATCCTTCTCTTCCTCTTCCTCTTCCACGAAAACTGTCTCTACTTCGTCCTCTAAATTGATTTGAACTTCTTGAGTTGGGCTTCTTCCTCTTCCTCTAAATGCATTTCCTTGATAATTCTGTGATTGTTGTGGATTTCTATTATGACTCTTATTTTGATATTGACTTCTACCACTTCCTCTTCCTCTATTACTTGAAGAAAAAGCATGCCCCACTTCTCCAATTGGTTGATTTTCTTCAACAGTAAGCAAAAATCCACTTAGTTCATCAATCTTCATTGTATTTAAATCTTTGGAAACCATAATACTAGTGGTGATCATCTGAAACTTGGGAAAAACACTTCTTAAAATCTTCTCAATTAGTCTCATTTCTGGAACATATTCACCTAAGGACCTCATCTTATTAACAAGATCTTGCATATTTGTGATGTAATCATGAATAGATTCATTACTTTGCATGTTGGTATTTTCAAAATTTCTCCTTAGTGTTTGCAATTTAGCTACAACCACACCTTCATATGTATTCTTTAATATATACCAAGCTTGATTAGATGATTCTACAACATTAATTCTTGTAAATATAGATTCTTCAACTGCGCTCCCTATAAGTGAAAGTGCTTCATTATCTTTATTAATAATTTCCTTTAATGATTTCTTGTCATCATCACTTAATGTTTTGAATTCATCAGCAGAAGGCATGGTATATCCATCAATTACAATTTCCCATAAATCTTTAGTGATGAATATAGGTTTCATGTGTTTTCTCCAATAGAAATAATTTGTGCCAACAAGTTTAGGATGTGACGACCCCGACCATCAACACCCCTACCAGGTAACTCTACCCAAATACCTTGTCTTCTACAACTAGCTCTGATACCAAATTGTAACGTGCCCGACCATAAACAAGTCGGGCAATGCCAATGCAGAACATATATATATATATAACATGCATTTCTAATGAATTTAGAACAAATAACACAGAGTTACTGCTACCATACATACTCAAATGGAATTGACAGTAATTCCTACATGCAATGAAACACATGATAACATTTCAAGAATCACAGACATGCATAACATACATAATTAAGCACATAAATGATACTTATCTTTTAACTAGAGTAAAACCACCAACTGCATGTAGACCTTCCATGAACCTCCCAGCCTTAGACCACACTACTCATCACTCTCAACAGTAGGCCACCCCCGAGATAGGACTAAACTCCACCAGGAAAGGGATTCCTAGGCTAGGCAAGGTCAATAGGAAAGTCACACAGTTTAAGAGGAAGGATTCTCTCCCAGGAGCCACTTATGTCCACTACTCATAGACTCTCATTCCCCACATGCCTGTCCCACCCCACGAGTATACACATTCACTGTCACACAGTCCATCGGTTGCTCCACCTCCCTTACCTTGGGCTTCAGCAACAAGCCAGACCAGAATTCTCAGAGCTCTGTAGAAGCTACAGGACTCCCTCCAAGAGAACCCACTTCCTCAACACACTCTCTCACTTGGAGAGAGTTTCTCACATGTTTGACAACCTGCCTCTTCAACCACGGGCTTGACAACCCACCTCTTCTACCAATATTCAACTCAGTTTCAACAAGGTGAGGACAACATCAACGATTCAATACATCTCAGGAAAAGGCAGCAACCAAAATTGGGTAAGGTACGATTCAGTTTTGGCAAGTGCAGATAGGATGGGTTCACAGAAAAACACAGGTCGAATTTTCCCCATTGGCGGTTTCAAAGGTGCGTGAAGATGCAAAGGTCATCGACAGAGACCAAATGGGTTAGACAGAGGATGGAAGGATGGGGAGCGAAGCCCCAACACGAGCTAACTCTCCATCTCTAACTGCATGCGCCCAGATCAACACATGTCTTCCTTGAGCTGCATGCACTCCATTTAGCATTTGTTCCCTTTTCCAGGAACTTAAGATAAAACTTATCCTTCTAATCAGCTTTTGGAATAATAATAAATTATTATTCTCTTCAACTTAATCCATTAGGCTTAGCCCCTCTTTCCAAACTCTCAACCCCCTCTCCCTTACCCAACCTAGTGGAGCTTAGTTCCCCATACTCTTTCTCTGTGGTCGGTCTACACACAACGATGCTTATATTTTATTAATGATCTACATAATTACATATACAAAAATCAGGCTCTTGGCCTTTAATGCCTAGGCTTTCCGACCTAATAACACATAAGATTACCATCTTATAATTGTTCGACTCACCAGCCTACACAACTTTTTTTGAGTTCATAAATACAATTGGGGATCGTCCTTGGGAATATTACAATCCCATCCCCTTATTTTTGCATTGTCCTCAATGTAACTTATTTACACAACATCAACAATATTTTCAAAATCTTAAAAAATATGCAGGTATTCTACCCACATAGCATCCTCATGCTCCCATGTCACATCCTCGAGACCGTACTAGGTCCATTGGAGCTTTACAAGCCCTATGGCTCAATTCCAAAATTGTTTTCTCTTCCGATCCAATATACGCACCATATGCACCTGCAAGATGCCTTCTTTCTCCACCTGAATCACATTCTAATCAATCACATGATTAGGATCAGGTATATATTTCTTAGGCAATGAAACATGAAACACATTATGTATAGTCGTGGATGCAGGCAATGCAATCATATATGCAACTGGTCCAATCCTTTCTAGGATTTCAAATGGCCCACAATATTTGGCTGCCAACTTGGAACAGTTTCCCAACTTCAGGGAACTTTTGTTGGTTTTTACTTTCAAGAAGACACGATCACCCACTTTAAACTACATGTGGGTCCTGTCCTTATTAGCATAACTTTTATGCCTGTCTTGGGCAGCCTTCAAATTCTTCTTAATCCTCAGCATTTGCTCTTCCATTTCCTTGAGCAACTCTAGTCCAACCACTGCCCTATCAGCTGGGTTGTCCTAGCTTATTGGGGTGTTGCACTTTCTGCCATAAAGTGCTTCAAACAGACTCATCTTCAATGATGCTTGATACCCATTGTTGTAGGCAAATTCTACCAAGTGTAGGTAGTCTTCCCATTTGGATGGTTTGTCCATCACATACATCCTTAGCATGTCCTCTATAACTTGGTTCACCCTATTTGTCTTCCCATCAGACTCAGGATGATAAGCAGTGCTGAAGTTCAGATTCGTCTGAACCCTTTGAATAAACCCTTCCAGAACTTCGAGGTAAATTTTGGGTCTCTGTCGGACACAATTATCTTGGGAATACCGTGCAATCGTGCTACTTCCCCCATATAGATATCGACAACATTAGCTTCCTTGTGAGTAGTCTTCAATGTAATAAAATGGGTAGCTTTCGTAAGTTTATCCGCCGCCACCATGATGGAATCATGTTGTTTATTTGTTCTGGGTAATCATGTGATGAAATCCATTGTCACCACTTCTCACTTCCACTCAGGAATGGGCAATGGTTGTATCAATCCTACTGGGTGCCTATGTTCAGCCTTGACCTTCTGACACTCCATACATCTAGCAATGTATTTTGCAATTTCCTTCTTCATACCTGGCCAAAAGTAATGGCTTTTGACTGCTGCCACTATTTTCTGATATCCAAGGTGCCCAACATAAGGCACATTATGCATTTCTTTCAAGATCATTATTCTCAATTCCTGGAAATTAGGTACATAAATTCTATTTTTGTACAGGAGTGTTTCATCAGTTTCCAATTTATAATCTTCCACTTTTTGTAGCATCTTACCTTGTTGTAGCTTTGCTACCAATTCTCTGTACTGCAAATATGCATTTGCAGCTTCCTAAATTCTTCCTTTAATATTAGTTTGATACATGTTAATGGTCATAGCATGTAGTTCATGCACTCTTCTGTTGAGTGCATCAACCACTTTGTTCTCATTTCCTTTAATATGCTTGATATCAAAGTCATACTCACAAAATAATTCCAACCATCTACTATGCCTAGCATTTAGGGTTGGCTGATCAAACAAATACTTCAAACTGTTATGGTCTGTCCTAAGTTCAAACCTCTTTCCCATTAGGTAATGTCTACATTTCTTCAGAGTGTGCACTATGGCTGCCAACTCCAAATCATGAGTTGCATAGTTCTTTTCATGCTCTTTCAATTTTTTGGACTCATAACATATTACAAATCCATTCTAGCTAAAGACTCCTCCCAGTCCTTCTTTGCATGCATCGGTACACACTACAAAATCTTCATTTGGATCTGTGATCCTCAAGATTGGAGCACTGGTTAATAGCTGCTTCAATTGTTGGAAGCTTCTCTCACATTCTTTTATCCATTGAAATTTCTTCTCCTTCCTTTGCAAGGAAGTGATGGGGTGATCTATCCTTGAGAACCATGCAATGAACCTTCTGTAATATCCAACTAGATCCATAAAGGATATGAATTATGTCACATTCTTCAGCGCTGACCATTCTTTGATGGCTTCTATATTCTCAGGATCCACGACTATCCCATCCTTTGAAATGATATGCCCCAAGTAATGGATCTGCTTTTGATAAAATGAGCACTTTTTCAATTTGGCATACAGTTGGTTCTCTCTTAGCACTTGAAACACCATCCTCAGATGATGTTCATGCTCTTCCTACGACTTGGAATACACCAGAATGTCATCCAAAAAGACTATGACAAAACTGTCTAGATATTCCATAAATACATCATTCATTAGGCACATGAAAACAACGGGTGCATTTGATAATCCAAATGGTACCACTGTGAATTCACAATGATCATACCTTGTTCTGAAGGCGGTATTGTTGATGTCTTCATCCTTTATCCTTATTTGGTGGTACCCTAACATGAGATCTATTTTTTGAAAATATCTTGGCATCCTTCAACTGATCAAAGAGATCATTGATCCTTGGGAAAGGGTACTTGTTCTTAATAGTCACTTTGTTCAATTGTTTGAAATCGATGCAAAATCTCAATGTCCCATCTTTCTTCTTCACGAATAAGACTAGGGCACCCCAAGGTGACACACTTGGACGTATAGACCCCTTCTTCAGAAGTTCTTCAAGCTGTAACTGCAATTCTTTCAACTCTGGTGTACTCATTCTGTAAGGAGTTTTTGACACTGGAGTTGCTCCAGGCATTAGGTTTATAGAGAAATCCATATCTCTCTTAGGGGGTAATCCGGGTACCTCTTGGAATACATGTTAAAATTCTTTTAATATTGCATGGTCTTCAATATTTGACACCTTATCCTTAGGTTCTTCATCCATATGTGTTGTAAACATTTGACAGCCTTTCCTGTAGCACTTCTTCAGTTGCATTGCTGAAATTTCTTTGATAGAAACTGATTTGGGAATTCCTTGGACATTTCTCTGATTTCCTTCCTCATCCAGGCAAGTGAATGCCTTGTTACGATAGTCTAAGATGGCATGGTGTTGGTCCAACCAATCCATCCCAATTAGACAGTCATAGGAACCTAAAGGTAAGATGTTCAATTCATCTCTTGTGCGTAGCCCATTCATGTCCATTGGACATGACTTAACCAACTCAACAACCTTTCTCTTGGTTCCTGTAGCCAATTGCACTAACCAAGATTTTCCATGCTTGTCTCTTGGCAAATGCAAACTTTCCACCATTCTAGGATCTATATAACTATGACTAGCTCCTGAATCAATTAAAATAGTAATGTTATGGTCATTGATCATACCTTCCACTTCAATCATATGTGACTGATATTCTACTTGCTTGTTGTCTAGGGCTACATAGATCCTTGGTACACTTCTATCCATGTCTTCCACTATTTCTGCATGTTGAACATTGTGGAAGGCTCTCACTTTGTCAGTTCTGTGGGGGCAATCTTTGTACCTATGATTTCCTTTACAACCCCAACATTCCATAGGTGGTTGTCTTGGCATTTGCCCATCTATTTCAACCTTCCCGAGCTCTCTAAAACCTGGTTTTCCTTGAGGAGTGTTTCTAAAAAAGGATGGCTTAGTTTCTTCCATAGTCTTAGGATCATCATACTAGATCTTGTCATCGATGGAAGATGGCAGTCCACTTAGATACCTCTGAATTTTGTCAGTCTCATCTTTGATGAAAGGGATATACTTCAACAATTCCAAAAACCTTTGTTCATATTCATCACTGGTCATGCTAGCCAGCTTGAGTTCAAAGAACTCTTTCATCTTTCTGTCATAATATCTTTTATTCAATTATTTTTTTCTTTGAAATACTTCTTGAATTCGTTCCAAGTAACATTTTTCTCTTTAATGTGTTGCACCTACACAAGTTGATCCCACCACATGGATGCATTTCCTTTTAGTTGATATATTGCAATTCTTCCTTCTGCATGAGAGGAATAATTTTGCAATTGGAAATATTTCCTCATGCCAAGAAGCCATGTCTCGACATCTTACTCCTTCTTGTGCTCTCCATCAAATGTAGGAGGTTTAATCTTGTTCATTTCTCCCTTCAGTTCATCCACTCCAGATCTCCTATTCTTTCTGATAGGAGATGGGCTTGAACTACTGCATGCCCTCCTCTTTGAGTGACCTTGGGAGTGATGATGGTGTCTGCCAACACTCCTTGATTTCCTCTTCTTATCAGGGGACCTGTGACTTCCTGATTTATTGGAGTCACTCTCCTTATCCAATTTATTTTCTATCATTTCCAGACTCTGTATCAACTTTATGTTGAATTCTCCCTGTTGATCCCTGGCTTTCATGAGCTTCCTGTTATCTTCTTGGTGAGTATGGATATCTTTCTGCAATCTTTCAATGATTTTCATCATGTTTCCCTCCTTATTTATCTCTTTTCCATGCCCATTGGAGTTCAATCCTTCAACTCCCAAACATACATCTATTCCTCTTGCTTCATTCTCTGAACTCGAAGCATTATGTGCCTCCTCCATTCTTTGTACTCTTCAACAATTCAATTCGGTTCTAACAACCATTGACTCTGAAAACACAATGTGCAGTCAACCAAATTTTGTCAGGCCAATAGTCCTTAACAAATCCCACAGTATTCATAAACTAATCCGATTTAAAGAACTTTAAGATTTCATTCTCCGTGATTCTCGACCAATCAGAAATCCCCACAGATCTTTTCTTTTTGAGCTTTGCTCTGTTATGAAACAATTTCCAGGCACTAGCCCCTTTCTCTTAGCCCCCAACCTACACGACCACGGTTATGGCCAAGCGCTAGATCGATAGATTCTTACTCGGGACTTCGGGCCTCCAACTTCAGAAGTTTTCAAAGCACATCTCAACAGTCTCTTGGAGTTCTGAACTGACATCACACGTCCACTGGGACCTAGGGTTTCCATACTTGAACTAAGATACTGAATAGTCACCTCAATTAACGCCTTTCAAATTGCGAGGGAATGCAATGACTGTTTGGAGTAACCCACAATTATTCTGATGCTGACATGTAACCCCCTAGTAAAACCATGGTTTGGATTGCAGAACCTCCTTGGGGAATTAACTCCCGTGCAACTTGGGTCCCAACAATGCCTCCTGAATATCGATCTTGATGTATCGTGATCAACGCCAGTGTGGGTCCACCAACCTTTAACTAAGTCATGTAACCTCAGGGCCCACATAGTACAACTGACAACATTCCAAGTGGGGGCACATGGCAGGCATAGGAGAGATCCACGTCACCTCCAGGTGACATCATAATGACTCACTACTTCGGCTCTTTTGGCTTCGAATCTTCGGGCTTCGAGAGTTCTTGCCTCCGCACCCATTGATTTTTCCGAACGTCGAAATCCTGAACAACCAATCTACTGACACGTGTCCCTCTTGATGGACAATCTGGATTAACTCCAGACTTTGGAGCTTCGGGACTTCGGCCCCTTCCACTTTATAACACGTAACTTCACCCAAGTCACGAAGTCCAAATGCTTCCAGGCTAACCCTCCTACACTTTCTCCAGATATGACGGTCGTGAAGGATTCCCCTTTTCCCGAATAGATCCTACGACCAACATTACTCTGCGGCCTAATACCATGTCTATCGTGGTTTTATAATACCACTACTCCTCTTGAGATTCGTAACATGGCTAAGGTAACCTCTTGAACTCATGAATGTTCTGAGGTTCGAAATTGGCTCCTTTTGACCCAATTTCCACCTGAAACTTTGGTTTTAATGGCCACTTATTTGACCCATCCAGGCTCAGTGATGAAACCTTGGCTTGAAACTTGAATTTTGTCCATTTTGACAACAATTCTTTTTCGAAAATTTTGCTTCAACTTTCCCTAACACGGCACATCCATGCTCAGTGTTGAAACCATGGCTTTGATACCAATTTGTAATGTCCCCGACCATCAACACCCCTTCTGGGTAACGCTACCCAAATACCTTGTCTTCTACAACTAGCTTTGATACCAATTTGTAACATCCCCGACCATCAACAAGTCAGGCAACACCACTACGGAACACACACACACACACACACACACATATATAACATGCATTTCTAATGAATTTAAAACAAATAACACAGATTTACTTCTACATAAACACTCAAATGGAATTGACAGTAATTCCTACATTCAACGGAACACATGATAACATTTCAAGAATCACAGACATGCATAACATACACAATTAAGCAAAAAAATGATACGTATATTTTAATTGGAGTAAAACCACCAATTGTGTGCAGACCTTCCATGAACCTCCTAGCCTTAGACCACACTGCTCATCACTCTTAGCAGTATGTCACCCCCAAGCTGGGACTAAACTCCATTGGGAAAGGGATTCCTAGGCTAGGCAAGGTCAATAGGAAAGTCACACAGTTTAAGAGGAAGGATTCTCTCTCAGGAGCCACTTACGCCCACTGCTCATAGACTCTCATTCCCCACATGTGTGTCCCATCCTAGGAGTATACACCTTCACTGCCACACAATCCATCGATTTCTCCACCTCCCTTACCTTGGGCTTCAACAACATGTCGAACCAGAATTCTCATAGCTCTGTAGTAGCTACGGGACTCCCTCTAGGAGAACCCACTTCCTCAGCACACTCTCTCACATGGAGAGAGTTGCTCACATGCCTGACAACTCGCCTCTTCAACCACGGGCCTGAAAACCCACCTCTTATACCAATATTCAACTCAGTTCCAACAAGATGAGGACAACAACAACGGTTTAATATAACTTAGAAAAAGGCAACAAACAAAATTTGGTAAGTTGCGACTCGATTTTCGTAAGTGAAGATAGGCTGGGTTCACAAGAAAACATAGGTCGGCTTTTCCCCATTAGCAGTTTCAAAGGTGTGTGAAGATGTAGAGTTCATCGATAGAGGCCAAATGGGTTAGACGGAGGATGGAAGGATGGAGAGAGAACCCCCAACACAAGCTGACTCTCTAGTTCTAACTGTATGCGCCCAAGTTGACACATGTCTTCATGGAGCTTCATGCACTATGTTATCACCTTAACAATTTTTATCAGCATCTTAAAAACTTCTGAAGTTTAGCGAGACACTATACCACAATAGAGGCACGATAGTTCAAGGTGCTCAGCTATATTCCACGACATATGAACAAATGTAGTGGAAGTGGGAAGGGAGTAGCTCGACGGGTCGTCGATCTTGAAGAATCTCAGATCTACGGTCAAAGCCTACATCGAAAAAACAAATAGCACAGAACTTAACATCGTGAAGGCAGACCGAGGAAAACTACTTTGGTTTCGACGGGGAATGCGTAGCGCTCTTACACACGCATCGGGGGAGACGACGGATTGCCCTAAACCACTTTTCCTATGGACCTGATGTCACGTGGTTCAAAATGTCATGTCAATAGCTCGCGGGGAGGATGGCGGTTGGTCAGATCACCTCACATCACCAGTCCAGGTACTTTCCCGGATGACGTACCAAAAGGATGTCGCCGCATAACTAACTCGAGGCTCATCATTCGAAGTGGATTGATGAAGCGTGGCACACTAAGGTACTATGACAGTAATTCATGAGCAAAGTACATAGAACATCAAAATCTCAGATATGAATCATTTTATCCTATTATCGGAAATTATCATCTTATGCATAAGAAAAACAAGCTTGTCCTGTGCTCCTAAATTCTGTAAACTCAAAGGGTGGCCAAATCAAGGTCTCTGTGAAGTCCGAAAAACATGGATAATATCTTTCAAACGACGTTTGGTGCAATTGGGTTCTCAGCTAAGTTACCAGGCAGGTCAATAAGTAAGAATGAAAGATGGTTCTTGCAGATGCAGGGGACTAAATTTTATACCAAACCTGAAACTGAGACAGAGTCAGGAGTAAGATTAAACCCCGTTATAAGGGATCTTGTCATAAATGAATACGTAGACAACATCTTCCACCCAGCCGCAAAGAAGAAGAGGATCAAAAGGAGGAAATCAGAGGCCAAAACCGAGATGATAGAGAGTGTTGGGGAAAATTTCGATTGGTGGAGTACCCTGGAGGAGGAAATCGCCAAGCTGAGGTGAATCCTCAGGTAAAATTTTGGTGTATTTCAGATAGTTTTGGACAAATGTCGGCTTAAGAGAAGGGAGTCCTGATATGACAGACCAATTACTAACGGTCCCTTTAAATAATACAATTGTTCTTCCTTTTTTGTAACTCGTATCTGTTTTTAGAATTATGAGGAAGTCAGAACGTTTCAAATTCCATATGAAATTCCTCTATATATGCTTGGCCTCACGAGTATAGAAGGATGGAGAAAAGAGGAGCCTGCCCTCTATGCAGGAAAACTTTATAAATCTCTGGGGCTGGGATGAATACATGGGTGTAGAGGCAGATTTTGGGACTTTTTATGAAAAGATTCTAATTGGTGGTGTTATGAGTCTCGTTTTCTCTCATAGTATATGATTCCTGTTATTCTGTATTTTCATTTTGCTTTCTTCTCTCTAAATTGAGAAACTAAAAGTCCAGAATTCATTATTCGATGCTCTTAGATTGACGCTTTAGACTATGTTCATCTCTTCTAAACCATTTCAGAATTCATTACTATAATGCTCTGATAATAGTTGTGTGTTTCTTTTCTTCTGATACCATCTAAAATTTTCAAGCATAAACTCAGAAGTCACTTCCTCATTTAGCCTTTTCCTCTTGATTGTTTTCACAATTTGGAAATACATACTACATTATTGACCCCATAGCCCAAAGGCCATCTTCAACTCTTCAATAACTTTATTAAAGCCCCAAAACAAACCAATTCTAGCCACTGATTTCCATAGATGTATCAAGTGACATGAGAGAGCCCTCTCTGAGTTGAGTAGGCTAGTGCCTCAGTTCTGAAGCTGGTTGAAACAGTTACCTCTATCATCTGTCTATTCAAGCGAACATAATTTACAGAGTGCTAACATTTTGGCGTCGTTTCCTGGGACGAAATTTAAAAATTTTCCCTGGGAAGAACGACATGGTTGAGTTCTAGGGTCTGAGAGCGGTAGACACTTAGGCACACATTGGTTGTATTCCTGCTCTGGCGACTCCACTGATAAAAGAATCATGAATTTCCAAGAGCCGACCCTGCTCTGAATACTTCAAGTGTGAGACTGAAACTTCACTAAAAGATGAAACCCCTTGATAGGGGAAAGGAAGAGCATCATGAGGGAAAACATGTACTCAAAATGGGACCTCTTACAAATCATTTAACTTGTCATTTTAAGTTGCATCTGCTCCTTCCTTGAAAATGACAAACAAACTTTCTTTTACCTGTTGTATCTTAATAATGATCATGAAAGACTTAAAATTATATTTCCTCCTCTATACGTTGCACATGAATACCCTTGCCTTGTCGTTGGTTCTGATAAAAAGGTTTCACCTAGGCCACACAATGACAATGACCAAGTTGATGAATCCCGTGAGACTCAGACCAATGTCTCTCCCACTGTTCTTGGTCCAACACCCCCTAAGGCCCGACATAGATATATACCCTTAAAGCTAGCCCAAACCCTTCATGATTTCCCTTCAAATTACTATGAGTTCCTACCTGTGTTCAACGGAGAATCGAGTATCATATCTGATGAAAACCACATTCAAGAGTTTGAGAATTTTATAGATTTATTCGAGATTGACCATGACGATGTGTGTATGAGAATTTTCTCTCAATCCTTGAAAGGAGACACCAAACACTGGTTCAAACACTTACACCTAGAAACCATCAGCTCATGGGTGGAATTGAAGAAGTTTTTTTTTTTAATTTTGGGGCAAGGAGAAATCCTTAGAGCTGCAACCCACTGAGTTTTATGCCTTGAAAAGACGCAGCAAAGAATCTATTTCTGTATTCAGTAGAAATTTCTCTAGCGTCTATTATAATTTGTCCAAAGAAATTCAACCCTCTGAAGCTGCTGCCATGCTCCATTTCGCAACTGCTCTTCATCCAGATTTTTCTTTCCTCCTGATGGAAAGAAGACCTTGGTCCTTACAACAAATGTTTAGTGATGCTCAGGACATTCAACACAACATCCAAGCATGTAAACAAACCCAAAATGAGGGGTTGAATGTTCAAGGACATGAAAGTGAATATGAACAGAAAATAGTTGATTGGAATCTTGAGCATAGAATTGACAATATCATGGGTCCTCTTGAAGTTTCCAATGCTAATGATTTTGCAAAAAATTACATCCCACTTGTTGAAAGAGGAGGTGTTGATCCATTCCATGATGAGCAGAGGGTTGATCGTTTTATGTATTCATTTGTATATAGTCAAGAATATGAGTGTGAAAAGCAGCTTGTTGAAGAGCAGGTTGAAGTTCTAAGTTTGTTCTTGTTAGATGACATGGCATATGTTAATGATTTGCCTATATATGATGAATATGATGATTACGATGTTGACCCCCTGGAACAATCAACCACATGATCTCTATCAAAAAATGTTCCTTTTCAACAGTATAATGAAAGCAATTAGGCTGCATATCACAATTACAAAGAAGAAAGTATTGAATCAATTGAAGGGAATTCCTTACCTTTATGCTTTTCTTCTTTCAAGTTACTGAAAGAAAATCCTAAAATCATCATCGAAGAAAAAGAATTTGTGCTTATGCAAAGCCACGCTAGATCAATGGAGCAAAATGACAATATGTCACAACATTCTTTTCATGCGCTTGGAGACCCTATTGCTTGCGCCGAAATACAACCATATGTTGACAATGAAATTGAAGACGGTTTCAAATCAGGTAGGACAACCCTACCATTATGTTTTGCTTCTTTCGAATTATTGAAGAAAAATATTTGTAGTATCTCAGGACAAGGATCCTCCAAGCATGAATGGAGTGGTGATGATAATTCTATGGAAAATCACATAAAGGGTCATGTCATCTCATATTTTTAGTCTATGTTCAGCTATCAGCCTGAAAAGGAAGAAGAAGTTTCTTCAGAAAGTATTGTTCAAGGTCATTTTCTCCATCCCAAAATCAGTATGGATTCTCAACGTGAAAAGGTGTTTCAAAGTGTTTTCTCTTCCCTTGAGAATGACATCGTGGTTAAATTTTTAAGCAACATAGACATGGATGAAGATTTTGAAATTGCATCTATGGAAGTTTCCAGCAATAAAGAAACAAATGACATAGATGAAACAGTGTATGCCATTTTTCCATCAGAAACACAAAAACATAATGAAGAGGCAGTGGTTTTATTCAATTCATTTGAAATCAGGGTTTTGAAAATCCATCCACGAGAGCTTTGGAATGTGAAGTAGTGCATGAGCAAGAACTTATTTCTATTTATTCACTGAAAAGTCAAAGTGGTTGTCCTCAAACAAATTTCTATAAATTTAATGAAACCACATCATAGTTGTTTGATGAATAAGAGGATAACTTTGGTGCATATTATATGGCTGTCATATTTGAAGATGTTCAAGAATATATGAATATTTTTGTTGATATTCATGGACAAACAGACAAACCTATCGTCGCCATTTCATTCGAAGATGTTCTCAGAATAGAATAAATAGAGCAAAAACAACTAACACTGATGAAAGATACTTGTCTTTCGGTTTTTCCTCATCAGGGAAAAATGATTTTTCATGATTTTCAAGATCCGATGGCCATCCTATTACAATCTTCAGTGAAGGATGAATTTGCTTCATTCATAAGCTTATATTTTGGATTCAATTTGTTTTTTCAGCCGCCATCCTTTACGCTTTTCTACCAGCTTGAGAAAAATGTGAAAGGAAAATCAGGAAACCAATTGCTTGATTGGCTGCATTGGTACTTTAGCATCACTTGAGCGGGTGGTCATCCCAACAGTTTTTGGGTAGGTAGGGATGTGAAAATAAGCTTGTCGGTCAAGCATTTTTCCAGTTTGAGTTTTCTAGCACTAGATACAGTCAATTTTCAATAATGCACTCGGACGTCTCCCATGCAGTTGGAAGTAGTGCACAGAGCTTGGTAAGAGTAGGACACACACATGTTTTGGGGAACAACCCCATGGATCAGGCACTGGTTCTATGAGTTATTTTCTACCTCGCTGGGAGGATAGCATCCCTAGTTGGAGCCAATGTTATCACCCTAACAATTTTTATCGGGATCTAAAAAACTTTTGAAGTTTAGCGAGACGTTATGCCACAATAGAGGCGCGATATTTTAGGGCGCTCGACTATATTCAGCGGCGTATGAATAAATGTAGCGGAACTGGGAAGGGAGTAGCTCAGTGGGCCATCTATCTTGAAGAATCTCAGATCTACGGTCGAAGCCTACATTGGACAAACAAATAGCACAGAACTTAACATTGCGAAGGCAGACTGGGGAAAACTACTCTGGTTTCGATGGGGAACGTGTGGTGCTCTTACACATGCATCGGGGGAGACGAAGGATTTCCCAAAACCACTTTTCCTATGGCCTCGATGTCACGAGGTTCAAAACTTCATGTCAATAGCTTGGGGGGAGGATGGCGGTTGGTCAGATCACCTCACATCACCGGTCTAGGTACTTTCCTGGATGATGTACCAAAAGGACATCGCCACATAACTAACTTGAGGCTCATCATTCGAAGTGGATTGATGAAGTGTGGCACACCAAGATATTGTGACAAAAATTTGTGAGGAAAGTACACAGAACATCAAAATCTCAGATATGAATCATTTTATCCTATTCTGGGAAATTGTCATCTTATGTGTAAGAAAAACAAGCTCAGCATGTGCTCCTGAATTTTGTAAACTCAAAGGGTGGCCAAATCAAGGTCTCTGCGAAGTCCGAAAAACATGGATAATATCCATCAAATAGCATCTGGTGCAATTGGGTTCTCACCTAAGGTACCAAGCAGGTCAATAAGTAAGAATGAAAGATGGTTCTTGCAGATGTAGGCGACTAAATTTCATACCGAACCTGAAACTGAGACAGAGTCGGGAGTAATATTAAACCCCGTTATAAGGGATCTTTTCATAAATGAACACGCAGACAACACCTGCCACCTAGACACAAAGAAGAAGAGGAGAAAAATGAGGAGATTAGAGGCCAAAACCGAGATGATAGAGAGCGTCGGGGAAAATTCCGATTGGTGGAGTACCTTGGAGGAGGAAATCGCCAAGCTGAGGTGAATCCTCAGGTAAATTTTTGGTGCATTTCAGATAGTTTTGGAAAGATGTCGGCTTAAGAGAAGGGAGTCCTGATATGACAGACCAATTACTAACGATCCCTTTAAATAATACAACTGTTCTTCCTGTTTTGTAACTCATATCTGTTTTTAGAATTATGAGGAAGTCGAAACGTTTTAAATTCCATATGAAATTCCTCTATATATGCTTGGCCTCACGAGTATAGAAGGATGGGTAAAAGAGGATCCTGCCCTCTATGCAGGAAAACTTTATAAATCTCTGGGGATGGAATGAATACATGGGTGTAGAGGAAAATTTTGGGACTTTTTATGAAAAAATTCTAATTGGTGGTGTTATGAGTCTTGGTTTCTCTCATAGTATGTGATTCCTGTTATTCTCTATTTTTATTTTTCTTTCTGCTGTCTAAATTGAGAAACTAAAAGTCCAGAATTCATTATTCGATGCTCTCGGCTTGACGATTTAGACTGTGTTCATCTCTTCTAAACCATTTAAGAATTCATTACTATAATGCTTTGATAACAGTTGTGTGTTTCTTTTCTTCTGATACCATCCATAATTTTCAAGCATAAACTCATAAGTCACTTCCTCATTTAGCATTTTCCTCTTGATTGTTTTCACGATTTGGAAATACATCCTACATTCTTGACCCCATAGCTCAAAGGTCATCTTCAGCTCTTCAACAACTTTATTAAAACCCCAAAACAAACCAATTCTAGCCATCGATTTCCATAGATGTATCAAGTGACACGAGAGAGCCCTCTTTGAGTTGAGTAGGCTAGTGCCTCATCTCTAAAGATGGTTGAAACAATTACCTTTGTCATCTGTCTATTCAGCCAGACAGAATTTATAGAGTGCTAACACACTCCATTTAGCATTTGTTCCATTTTCCAGGAACTTAGGATAAAACATATCCTTGTAATCAACTTTCGGAATAATAATAAATTATTATTCTCTTGGATTTAAGCCCTTAGGATTAGCCCCTCTTTCCAACCTCTCAACTCCCTCTCCCTTACCCAACCTAGTGGAGCTTAGTCCCCCATACTCTTCGTGGTCGGTCTACATGCAACGATGTTTATATTTTATTAATGATCTGCATAATTACATATACACAAATCAAGCTCCTCGCCTTTAATGCCTAGGCTTTCCGGCCTAATAACACATACGATTACAATCTTATAATTGTTCAGCTCACTAGCCTACAAAACTTGTTTACAATTCATAAATACAATTGGGGCTCGACCTTTGGGATATTACATAGGAAACACAATATTGCTTGTCACCATGAAGAATAAATAAGAATGAGAGAGGAATAATACTTAAGAGAAAAATAAAGTGTCCCACTTCGCCTAGGACGAGAACCAATGTCCCAAAAAATGATTCTTTTATTAATGTTTGAGTACAATGAAGAGCTAAAAGCTCAATTCTTTCAAAGGATTACAATCAACACTTCTTATATCTCCCTTCACTAACAAAAATTACATTTATTTTCTCATAAACATAGAGCACTAATTCTCTCTCATTACTAAATTTCTCTCATATACAACCATCCGCCTATTATATCTTTGCTGGCCACCAAATGAATAAAAATGGAGCAATCTGTAAGCTTGTTATCCTGAGAAAATAGATCGTATTCAATTGAATCGAAGAATGATGTCGATTACTCATTCAGACCTGAGACAACCTACAATAGCCAAGCCCTACACGTTGCCTGCCATTTCACAAGTAATGGATATCTGATCCACGATCTTTGCAATCTTTATAATTTAAAATGATTGCTCTCTTATGCATATCTTCAACGATGAAGGTGCATCAATAAGAAACAAGATCAAAGAATGATTTAAAATCCCACATAGAGCATTCAACTAGATCGTAATCTATCCTTAGCAGAAAGCGATCTCAATCAAGACAACATCTAACTTACACCAAAAGAGAAAAATAACTGGAATTTAACAATTCACACAGGCTTGGCATCCTTCCATGCCTCTATCAGATATGCGTGAAGTACAAACAATGGGCCTTGAGAGTGAGGAGGTAGCTTGTTTCAAGCTTTTTCCATCTATTGTATCCACCATGCGCTCTGCTGGAGCTTATGTAGCTTCTTCAATTTTGCCCTCCGTCGAGGACGATCACAACCAGAAACAGGTCGGTACACAGGGAACAGGTCGGTACACTTCTATCGCCACATCTCGGAGTTTGTATGCTTCTATAGATTTCACTCATAGCTATGGCGCCATACCGTTCGTCCAATCCAGAGGTTGCTGCCAGAGCGAATTCCTCTGGAGAAATGGCCCATTTTCAACATTATTGTTGATAGTGTGAATATTCAGCATGCCCACATTGTCTGTAGCACCTTTTTCAATAGCACACAAACACTCCACAGATCACACCACTCTACAGTGCCATCACTTGCACTCATAGGTCGTACCATCACTTGCACTCTCTCCAAAGGTGGCTATTATTCTTCACGCAACAGTAGCAAACATCCACACTCCAATAAACATTCACACATAAATCTCACACTACAAACCTTGCTCTGATACCAAATGAAGAAATATACCAGCATAATAATGGAGCAAATAATACGATAACAATGAACACTCAGCTCAAACTTTCTCATTACCAAAGCATGAATAAATATAATGAGAGAAGATGTTACGAGAAATCATCTTCTCCAATAATCTCTCAACAATCTCTCCAATAAGCTCTCCATGAATATCCCAAATATATTTCCTAACCTTAATTATACTTTCTATACATAACAAATAACAATAATACTAAAAACAATTACATCTAGAATATGATAAATGAATCATTATTCCAAAAAAAATAATTTTTCAAGTCCTTGATTTGAATCTAATACCAAGTCGATTCCATCCTTTAACATCTCGATCACTTCCTGTTACATTTAGAATGTACATATGTTGGTTTTTGTTGTTAGAAAACAAGCCAAACATCCCAAACATACAAATTTCACTTCCAAGTGATTTTGATAGAAGCCACATCAAAAGTGTAGAATCTAAAGCATCTTATATCCAAACAATGGAATATAACATTTCAATCATAGAAACTCATTGAAAAACATATGGAAACATAAGGAAGAGAATTAATCTGCTTGATTTTGGTTTCCATTCTCTCCTATATTAATTTTGAAATGAAGCAACTATTGTGGTTGAATCTATGCCTAGACAAAGGATGTATACGATTCAATTATATTATGTGAGTGAGATTCACCATTAGTAAGTAAAATGTTTCCTTATAAATAAATCGATTCAAAACACTCCTGGAGATATTTGATAACAGAAAATATAAGGCATAATCGGTTAGGCATGTATGGATAGTTATATATTACATTTACAAATGGACCTTTGGATTCATAGAGAATGCCAACATTTTTCCAAATTTCTCCTAAAATATTTGTCAATTTATCAACTGGAAGGGTCGTCAAATGTTTCCCATTCATCCACCTGTCAACAGAAGTAATAAGGACACCCAACTTAGACAAGATTAAGAGCCAAGTTAACATTCACTATACTTTCTAATGGGAAGTGAAACACCTGCCAACCTGACTTGAATTGAAATATCATAAACAAGTCTAAACAAAAAACAACCATAAGTTTCTACCTGTAAGCAACACAAACATCCAAAGTTCAACTAAAAATTTATATGAAATACATGTAGGTCTTTCCCATAAGAAAAGATATCAGGAAATAGGCATTTGCCGCAATTTCACAAAATCAAAGATAAAAACACTTTTTGTAGTTGGATCAATTGAGAATTTGTTGACTGCAATGATTGAATCAACCATGTAGTAATAAAAGGTATCATAATTTTCTTATTTTTCTATATTTAAATGAATTAACCCTAGATGAACAAAAAATCTGGCAGGATAGGTGAAATTACAAAGACATCATAATATTTAACAAAGTCTAGAACAATGAAGAATGAGATGGAAGAATGATGTAAAAGCATGCAATGTCAACGCCCATGTAATGGAGCTTCAAAAGAGAAACTAACAATAAAATAAAAAATTATATTTATGCAAGTTGATTAAGAAACGAAACAACACTACACTTTTATGTTCATAAAGTGCATTCAAACTTTCACCTAAAATGAGGCAATGATAATAGGAAAATAACAAATGCAGACACCCACACAATTGTTCCATGGTAAAATATTATTCTTCTGTGCCATCATTCCATCACAAGAGAGATAAATAGTTTACAATTGCATCTGGTAAAAACTCCATCCCCCTGAACTGCCAAAACAATAAACCTTTATAATTTTATTGTTGTTATCACCATTTACAAGCTACAAGCTTGAAAACAAAAGAAAATGTCAGGGAAAAAGAATATAATTTTTAAATGCAACAAACATAATGGGAAACTAACCTGTCCCACTAATATTGCACCATGTTGCTTATATAGTTTGTTGTTATCTATCGTAACGTGTTTGGAAAATGTTCCTTTGCCCTGTATTAGGAGATATCAAGCATCGAAGTAAAAAAAAACATAGAATAACATGATAAAAAAGTTCTCCTATACCTCATATAATGTATTATATTCATCCAACATGCATGCCACAACTAGAAAATGAAAATGATGATGAACTGTCTACCTTATAACATGAGAAATTCTCATGGAAGCATCATCAACTGCAACACAAATTGCACACAGGGTGCCCATTGCTCCTCATGATCCCAAATTTACCAAGTGTGTCCAATCCCCATGAAACCTTAGATGAGAAATGAGAGAATTTCTAATGAAACTTGTCCTCGTTATGAATTTATAGAAATATTCATTTCTCTACTTGAATGACATTGACTATCTAAACATTTCAATGCAAACTAAAGTCCTAAAAATACTCACTCATGGCAGAAAGTTGTTATAGAGAACTTCACCACGGACAATATCATTAATTTTCAGGGTTCCATCTTTAGGTACTCTTAAATGGTATGTAAATGGTGTCCCTTTAAGCAATTATTCATGAATTTTTTCATTTGTAGTTGAAACCCACTTGCATGTATAAACTGGTGGCAACTACTTCAAGTTAGCTTCCTAGAGAAGAAGCCGAAAGAATTTACCCGAAAGTACTTACTCTAGTGGAGTTTAGTTACCATCTCATTAAAAATGGGAAGAAAAATTAAAGGCCACCAAAAACCCAAATACCTCCCAAAACACAAAAAAAATATAGGTTATTTAAAGGGGGAAAGAACATGCTATTTATGTAAATAATATTGAACATATTTGGACTACAACCTTTGATTTTATGACATACTCAACAAAGGCGTAGGGAAGACATGTAAGCTCTTAATGCTCTCAATGAACGAAAACTAAAAAAAGTAGTTTCCCATGTTTGATCCCATTCATGACATTGGAATAATTTGTAAGATGGCACCACAAATATAGAGAAAATAAAAGCAACGTATATGAATTGAAGATAAATGCAATGTAGAGCAATGATTATCTTGTGTTCATTCTAGTTTCCTTGGATCAATTTGTTCACTGTTCACTGGTTGGGGGTCACTATGTTGCCCATCAATTCAGAAGCTCCGTTGCGAACCATTTCTCAAAAATTGTTTTCTCCAAAACTACTTTTTGCAGACAAAGAAAAAAAAAATATTTAAAACCAAAACTTCTAACACCTCTAAGAGGATCTTGTAGAAATATACAAACATTATCTATACTTGTAACCCCTCTCAGTGGAGCTTGCAGAAGCATACAAGAAATGGCAAGTGGGTTTTAAGAATTTTTTAATGATATAAATAAGCCCTAAACCATGAACAATAAATTAAAGAAAATTTAAAATTAAATTGGTGTCTCTATTACCTGTAAGACTCCTCTTTGAGCTTCTCTTCTTCTCTTGGCTGCAACAGGAGTGCCACCATCGCGTCCTTCACTAGAAAATGTTGTGGATTGTTGCCACCATCATGTCCTTTGCTAGAAAATGTTGTGGATTGTCCACTAATAGACATGTAATTATCCACCAACAGACTATTGTGTGTGTGGATGCATCATGGATGATCTAGGATATCTTCCACAAAGGAATAGATCTGAAGTAACACTTGTTTACCTTAAGGTAGAGGTTGTGCTAGTGAATGCAGGTATAAAGTCAGCCAGAAGAAACCTGGAAGTTGCGACATAACAGTTTGGATTCATTGAGTGAGGGAGAATCCACATGGACTAAGAATATTTGTCAATGGTTAAATGACAGATGGCAATTTCTCACATGCCCTCGACAAAGGACGAAGGGAGGAGAGGAACCTCCCCTTAAAAAAATGCCTTCGAGGTAATTATTTTTTGTTATTAAATTGAAAATTAGAAATAAATTTGAAATTGTATATATGAAATATTTTGTGGGAATTTTTAATTTATTTTAGTATTTTCTTAAATATCGTATTTCCTGTAAATTCCATAACTTTGATTACATAAAATCTTATTTAAAAATATTAAAAACTTATTAATTGTTTCTAGAGGTGTTTTTTACAGCTTAGTATGGGGGAGATGTGTCATTTCTTCCATGTTCTCTAAGATATGGAAAAGACTTAGGGAAACAATATATCCATTATTTTCTATGTCAACACCAAAAAGAATAGAAGAGCCTATCATGCACAATTTGCATTATATATATATATATATATATATATATATATATATAATCTTTTCATGTGTGCCCTAAATAATTGTGTTATAACTATGATGAAATTTCATTATAAGTGCATATTTAATATCATTAAAACCTAATTTCATATTGTATACATTATCATGTTATAATTGTTTTATATATTTAATATTATTTAAACCTCGAAAGGTTTATATTTGCATATTGAATTTCATTGAAACTTGACAATATTTACTCATATATATTTATGGTTGAGAGCCATGATCGCTATACCATATATTGGATTCCATTTCATTTAACGTGTAAACAAAATTAAGTAATATTTTTCACTCTAAAGAACAATCCAATGGGTGCACACTTATCTCCAGATCTATCATGTACACTGGCATAATAGGGATCATTATCACTGAAACAATAGAATCATAAATAACATTATGTGGGAGGTTAATAGCATAATCATCATCAAATAATCTATATATATGATAAATAATCTATAATCTATATATTATGATAAAAAATATTTTATATGATATATTAAATTATGATTCATAGATTATTCTAAGTCAGATCTTTTATATATATATATATATATATATATATATATATATTCAAAATTTACATGAATCACATATGTTAGATTAAATTTAGTAATCCATAATATGTATATAAATGTGATCTATTTATTGACTTATTCGTGAATGAATGTTCTTTTGGCTTAGAGTTTGTTTTTAGGGTCTTCCATAGTATTTTGATTGCGTGGAGACTTCAAACTTAGCAGGAACTATTGCATATTTATTATGTATCATATAAATATATAATATTACTTTTTAATGATTCTAATATGACAAAAGTAGTCAAGTTTCGACATCCATCCATTTTCAAATTGTTTCAAATGTAAAATAACAAGAAGTATATTGAGATTAAATATATTACTAAGATAATAGTTTAATATGAAGAAGATGAAATGCTTCTCAAGATATACAATTATCCTTTAACAATGTTTCAAAATTCAGGAGGTTTGGGTTTAAACTATTGATACGTTACAATTATGGAAACTAAAAGACAATGCAATATCAATCAAACAATAGGGCATATTGATTTCAATGATTATATTAAAAATATGATTGGGTGCATTTATTTTAGAGATGGTACAATGAATAATTATTTAGAGCAATCAACTCCTATGATTTCGATAATGACATAATGCAAAACAATACAATGCATCGATTTTAGTGATGACACAATGATAAATGATTTAGGTCAATTAGTTGCAATAATTTCAATAATGACATAATGGAAAACAATATGCATTAATTTAAGTGATGATATAACAAAGAGCAATAGGGTGCATTGATTTCTGTGATATGATGTAACATAAAACAATAGGGCATAATGATTTAATTGATGATATTACAAATTTTTTTTAGAGAAACAAGGGAGACTAAATGATTTCAACAATGATATAATACAAAACACAATAGGGTGCATTTATTTTAGAAATTGTACAATGAAAAGTAATTTAGAGCAATTAGTTGTTATGATTTCAATAATGACATAATGTGAACAATGCAATGCATTGATTTTAGTGATGACACAATGGATTTAGAGCAATTAGTTGCATTGATTTCAATAATGACATAATGCAAAAAAAATATGCATTGATTTAAGTGATGATACAATGAAAAATGATTTAGCATAATAAATTAGTTGTATCCATTTTAACAATGATGCAACATAAAACAATATGGTGCATTTATTTCAATGATAATAATATGATTAATTAATTGAGGAAATGATACTAACCAAATTAATCCTCTATATTGATTTTAGTATCACTATGAATAATGATTCAGTACATTAATTAATTGAAGAAATGATATGAAGGAAATTAATCCTCTATATTGATTTCAAGTGTGATATATTACAAATTGTCAAGCTAAATAAATTTAGCAATCACATACTGAAATTTTTTTCAAAACATAGATATAAGTTGAAGTCCTATACTTTGTTTGGTTAGGTGTGATTTATGTATTAATATTTTCACATTAAAACCATTATAATATTAATATATATAAAATGTGAAAAACTCATGTCTCACTTTTAGTGCAATATCTCCTCTAGTAAAGCTTTGCATGGTCTCCAATTTCAACCTCCAATTTCCATATGATTGATATAAAAAGATAGGAAAGTATTTTCATATGATCTATATAAAAATATGGGAAGTGTGTCCGTGTATGTAAGAGAAAAGTGGAAGATAGATTGAGATCAATTACTTTGTAAGATATGAGTTATTCAATGTCTTCTTCATATCACTTTTTAATGATATGATGTAGTATATATGTTATTCAATATATTAGCAATTTCATTTTGTTATTATTCAACATCTTCATTGTTATTATTTGTATTCATAATAATGTAAATTTCAAAGTATCAAGTTCATCTTAAACATATACACATAGATAAAGATTATCATTTAAAAAGAGGTTTGCACCTCGATGGATTTGATCCTTCTCTGCTCATGATAGATCTGGAGTTAAGATGGATCTACTCTGATATAAAAAAATTATTTTTATTTTCATATGTTTTAAATAACAAAACATTCACATATATATATTAATATATTAAAATATATATTGGTTTAAATTTGTTTATATATATAGGTTTGAATTTGTTCTCTTTAGATTTTCCCTAACTTCAAGTAATAAATCACAAAAGTAATGTAGTAGTTACGATTAATGTATTAAAAAACATATAAATATTTTTTAATATATTAATATATTTTATAATATTGATATTTTTAATACTTTAATATTTATGTATTAAATCAACATAGATCCATTTTAAACCCGAACTCACTTGAGGTAAACATTTTTTTACAGTGCAAAACTTGGTTAAAGATTTGCACCTCTAGAGATTTGATCCCTCTGTGGGTTTGATAGACTCCAAGTTAACATGGATCTATGTTGTTTTGTTTTTTTTTTAATTTGTAATAAAAAATTATTAATAAAAATT
>ML779426.1:553825-609223 GCA_009831015.1 Picea engelmannii
TTTTTTTTGATTTTCAATATTTTTCAAATATAAGGTGTCAATTCCATATTAAACATTAAGTATAAAACACCTATTAGTAATAAAAAAAAAATAATTTCAATTTTTTTTTATATATTTTACACTTAAAGTGTACATTAACATATTTTATTTATAACTAACATTAAAATATTTTTTATTATTAATATTTTCTTTAAATGTCACATATCAACTCCATTTTAAACACAAAAAAAATTACACATCTCCCTTATATTAAAATATAAAAACACCTTTCAATACAACAATCAATACAAATTATTAATTAAAAAATAATTAAATTAAACTCATTTTCTAAATAATAAGATATTTATATTTAATTATTTAAAGATTGAAGAAATTTGAAATTATAATTTCAATTTGAAATTGAAAAGTTCTTTTCTAAACTATAAGAGAGAATATATCCACAAATTGTATTGTGATTAAACTTTATGTTTTATGTCTATTATAGTTGTATTCCCAAAAAACTGAGGTAGATATAGATATATATATATATATATATATAATTTTTATGTTTTATTAGTCCCTACTTCGTTTTCAGACTACATGTGTCAAACCTATAATACTTGGTGCATTTTGGTTCATTAATGGGTGTTTTTTTGGTATGTTGAGGTTTCACTTTTCCTTAATTTTTCCAGATTATTTATTAAACTTCATTTTTTTTTAAATGAAAATCTTTTTAAAATTTTCTTTTCTGAATTTATGATTGGGTTACAAATTGTGATGGGATTTAATAGCCTCTGATGTGTTCAATTTTCTTTTAAGATTTGTCTGGAAAAACAAATAATTTAAATAATACAAATTTCGTATTCTTGCAAGATCTGACTTTGACAATACTTGGCCTTTGTAGTCGATGTATGAAGCTGTCGTCTTGAGACACCACTTCATCCATTTTACATTTGTTCAACTGCATGTAGGTTTTGGAAGATGCAGGACCACAGGGCGATGCAAAAGATGAGGACCTGAATCTTCCTCCAGGATTATGAGGACCCCTGCGGATCAGCTCAAAATCTTAACAACACCTGGAATTAGCAGTTATGGCTACCCCTGCGAATCCGGTCAAAAGCTCAACAACCACTGTAATTATTAGCTATGGATTCAAAGGCCAAGGCCATCGACAATAAGTCCTCGAGGATTAACTGAGGACCTGAATATTCCCCTACGGATCATCTCAAAATATCGGTTCAAAGAGCATGCAGGTCTTTTAGACTTATGATAAGAAAGTGTATTTTACCATGAGCCCATTATGATCATGTTTCTGATTTTTATTGTATAATAAAAAATAACATCTGAGCCTAGGTTTTAGTGAACGACTTTGATTGAATATTAGGGTTTGAGAGAACAGTGGCCAGCCAATTAGTGATAGTAGTGAACGACTTTGATTGAATATGAGGGTTTGAGAGAACAACCGCCAACCTGTTAGTGATAGCCACAGCTGCTAAATACTGAAGACCCACTGTAGCAGTCATGAGTGTTATCAAAGATTAATATGTGTGCAAATTACTAGTATCCTCTATTTCAAAGAGCCACCATATATGAGTTGTATCTAAGCGAGAGACGCCATAAGCCTGCCAACAAATAAGTTTATCTTCCATTTCAAGAAGCCACTACCAACAAAGAAACCAATCGCTCTTCTTGCTAGAAAGAAAGCAAGTCGTCGTCGTCATCATTCCTATTTGCAAACTCTAAAAGTGCTCAACAAATCCACCGTATTGAATTAAAGAAGTTAGTGTTGGTCAATTTAAGGGAGTCGTTGTTATAGGATTCAAGCTTCTGTCAATTAGAAGACATTAGCACCATTCTCAAATAAGAGTAGCCACCATCGATAATATTTGAGGGAGGTGCTAATATTTAATCTGTATACACACGGAAGAGAGGATGCCAGAACGTTTGCAAACCTATAGCACTGGTCTATTCTTTTTATATCTTACAATCAAATAAGAGTTGTTTATATTTAGGTCGAAAGGCGTACACCTATTGACAATGGGTAGATTTAATAGGGGTTTAGTGCTTAATAAGTTTTCTATGGACAAGATTAAATATGGCTGGAATATTCTTAGTAGTCACACAAAATAAATGGTTGTGATTTCAATCATTAACTTCCTAGCTATTATAAAGACATCTGTTTATGTGTTTACTTTTTTACATTTACCTAATAATATTTAAAAATTACTTTGATAGCTAACTCATTGCCACTTAAGTAATTAACAGAAATTAAAATATTAACACCAAATAAATGAAGCTCAACAGTTTATTTGTTAATCAATAATAAAATTTAATATATTCTTTTAAGAATTCTTTTCATCTTATCAACCTTTCGGAGTTGATCAGCCACAATTATGTGGCTGTGCTAGTTATACAAATGACAATAAATGCACAATTTTATTTAGTTGTTTCAATAATTTTCTTCAGGGTTGGTGTGAAAATCTTTTCATTGTAATCAAAATCTACATGCGAATTTAAAACAAATTCTAACACCAATAATAATAATAATGAAAAATACTTGTTTAGAAACATTAAAGCTTGTGTCTCTCCAGACTTGTTCGGAATAAGGAACAACTCATACATCATCTTGAGGCGTCATATCTAGGTGAAAAAATGGCGATATGGATATAGGTGGTTCTGATGGTTCCTTCAATTTTAGTATATAACAAGTCTCTCACCTGTAATTTCCCACTGCGATTTTCAACACGACACCATGGATAACCGCAGTAGGTGCTAGCACCATAAACCGAGAGTTCCCAGCTCTCGTGGTGCTTGGGAATGGTAAAAACTATAGGGGCTCCTCCCTTTACAAAGGCAAGACGTTGGGCAACGAGCAATTGCCTTTGATATATCGAAAAACTGCATCCAGTAATGAGACTACAATTTTTTTCCTCGCGAGAAGCCTTGATTCTAATATGGTTAATGGAAGAATTATACTTTGTGATCTAAGAGGGGAAGAGGGAACGACGAAGATAGGATTGGTCGTGTGATAAGCCAGGGGAGCCGAAACGATTCTGGCCAACCGACCTGTTGACGGGGAGGATTTATGGACCAATTTTCATTTCTTACCCACAACGAGCACCGATTTCAAGTACGGGGTAGATATTAAAGCTTATAGAAATAGGACCAAACACTCGACGGAAACCATTAAAGCAGAGGGAGTGACCGTGGTCGGTAAATCATGAGATCCGGTAGTAGCCAGCTTCTCTTCCAGAGGGTCGAATCTGCTTGTTCCAAAGATCCTTAAGCCGGACCTGATTGTGCCGGGTATCAACATATTGGTGGCATGGAGTGGGCATGTCAACCAAACCCACTTCACCTCTGATAAAAGAAGAGTAGATTACAACATAATTTCTAGGACTTACATCTCGTGCCCTCATGTCACAGGCATCGCCGTGCTTATTCTTGCAACACATTCGGCATGGACGCCAACTACGATAAAATCAACTTTGATGACATCTTATGTGCCATTTGATCATTCTAAACACCTTATACGCGAACCCTTCACTGCTCTACCTGCAAAATCCTTTGCTATAGGCGTTGGTCATGTGAATCCCAGTACTGCCTTAGATCCCGGTCTCGTCTATGATGCAAAATTTGATGACTACGTTAGCTTTCTGTGTAGTCTCAATTACACTGGAAGCCAAATTCATATTCTTACAAGGCAAGCTCTTGCACCAACTTACAGTCACACCAACCAGGAGATCTGAACTACCCCTCATTCTCCATGGTGTTTAAACCACTTAATTTAGTTCGTGCTATGAGGAGAACTGTGATGAACATTGGGGGATCCCCTTGTGTGTATGAAGTGTCAGTGGAAAGCCCTCCAATCGTAAATATAATCGTGGAGATGAGGACTCTCATCTTCAAAGAGAAAAATGATAAGGCGAGTTATAGAGTGATATTTGAAAGAAAAATAACATCTCACAACAATTCCACCAGACACCAAGAGCTTAGACAAATTTGGTGGAAATGCATGAAGGGTGGAACGCATGCCGTTCATAGTTTGATAGTGGTAAAGGTGGCTAGCTAAGGTGTTTTTAATATTAGGACCACCAGAGTTGAACTGTGTCCATCCTTCTCATGAAAGTTTGCATAACTCCAGCTGCGTTGGATATCATTAACGCACTCTTCATTATGCAGGGATATCCATTTGTTTTTTGCTGCAAAATTCCATCTGTTCTTTGTACTTTAATGGCATTGGAGAGAAGGCCATAAGTAATTGTGACTGCCAATTCATGTCGATTACCCATGCTTATATGTAAGACACTTAATTTAACACTGATAGGATTAGACATGTGTTTTTTCATGCAAAGTGTCGTGTTTGCAGTGAAGCCATATTTAAGTTACATTAAAGTTAGAATATATTTCATATATTCCTATATTTTCATTATTTAAATAAACATTAAGGGCTATAACATTATCAAAACTTTATAGGATCCATTTAAAATGATTCTTATTTTCCTCATCGTTGACATATCTCTTTGTTACGTCCAAGCTAAATCAATATACTTTTCTAGAGTTTCAAAGTGATTTCATATGTGTATGGAATGTTTCGAAGTGATTTGGCATGAAAAGAATATATGCATAAATTTGATATCTCATAGCGAAAACTTGAATTAATATACATACATAATGCAGTGAAAACTGAAATGAATCATCGACAATTATGAATTTATTGAACTTGTGTGAGTTATTTTCCAGTGAGTTAGTGCTCTATGCTAACCTCAAATCTTCCCTTAATGTTTGTCATGCAATACAATTGTTGATTGTTGCTTTTCCCAAAAAAATTGTAAGCCAACTTGTTTAGTTGTTTTGTTGTTATTAGGCTTATATATTCTGTAATACGCCATTTTCTTACACAAAGGAATAATATAGATGCAATAAGTGTGTATTTTGATATTGCCAGGAAACTTATGGCTTCAAAAAATCACTGAGTGTGTAATATCCCCAAGGACGATCCCATGTTGTATTTATGAATTGTAAACATGTTTTGTAGGCTGGTGAGCCGAGTGTTGATAAGCTAATGGGCTTATGTGTTTATTAGGTTGGAGAGCCTAAGTGTTAAAAGCCAGGGGCCTGTTTTTATATATGTAATTATGCAGATCATAAATAAAATATAAAAACATCGTTGCGTGCAGACCGACCATGAAGAAAGAGTGATGGGGGACTAAGATTCCACAGAGTGGGTAAGGGAAAGGGGGCCGAAAGGTTGGAAAAAGGGGATAAGCTTAGGGGCTTAAGTCCTTGAGGATAATAATTTATTATTATTCCAAAGCCGTGAGAAAGGAATGATTTTAGCCTAAGTCCCGGGAGGGGCAACGTGTGCAAAAGGGAACACATGCAGCTCCAGGAAGACAAGTGTCGACCTGGGCACATGCAGTTAAAGGTTGAAGCGTCAGCTTTGTCGGGGGTTCATCCTCCATTCTTCCGCCCGCTGTTTGAACCGTGTGGCCTCTACGTCTGATCTCAGCATACCCTCACGCAGCTCTGAAACCAGAAAACCATTATGTTTTCTTGAGACGTTGACACATCCTCCGCCTGAATCGTTTGACTCTACGTTCGAACTCTGCGTTGATTCCCTGTCATGCACCCTCAAAACTAGTGGCAAACCCATGAACTGAGTCGTGTCTCCTGTGTGTCCTGTGAACTCAGCTTATCCACCCTTGCAGAGTCGATTCCGTACCTGAACCGTTCTTGGGTTGTTGCCTTCTGTTTTCTTGAGTGGTGTTGACCAGTTGTTGTTGTTGTTATCCTTACCTTGCAGGAATTGAGTTGAACCGTGGTTGAAGAGGCAGGTTGTCAAGACTGTGAGAAGCTCTCTTCAGGTGAGAGAGTTTGTTGGGAAGTGTTTTTCTCCCAGAGAGAGTCCAACACCTGCTACGGAGTTCTGAGAATTCTTGATCCGACCTGTTGCCAAGACCCAGAGAGGGAGGTGAAGCAACCGATGGATTGTGTGATAGTGAAGGTGTATACTCCCGGGTGGAACATGCATGTGGGGAATGAGAGTCTGTGAGTAGTGGGTGTAAGAAGGTTCCCGGGGAGAATCCTTCCGGTTGCACTATGCAGTTTTCCTATAACCTTAGAATAGTCTAGGATTCCCTTTCCCGGGGTGGAGCTTAGTCCCAACTCGGGGGTGACCCACTGCTAAGTGTGATGAGAAACATGGTCTAAGGCTGGGAGGTTCATGGAAGGTCTGCACGTAGTTGGTGGAGTTACTCCAGCTTAAAAGATAAGTATCAGTCTGTGCTTAAATTATATGTATTTTATGCATGTTTGTGCTACCGATGCTTGAATGTTATCATGTGTTCCATAGCATATATGAATTACTGTCTATTACATTGAATCTGTATCGTAACAATAAACTCTGTGTTAAGTGTTTAAATTCATTACAATGCATGTCACATGTGTATTTACGTGAATGTTCTACAGTAGTAGCATTGCCCGACCTGTTGGTGGTTGGGGATGCTACAAATTGGTATCAGAGTAGTTAAGACAAAGTTAAGGTTGTGTGGGTAGCGTTGCCCGACCTGGTGATGGATGGGGACGTTACAAATTGGTATCAGAGCCCAAGGTTTTCAGCACTGAGCCCGGATGGGCCATGTTAGTGGTAGTTGAAGTGAAAGTTAGAAAAATAATTGTTGTCAAGATGGAAAAAATTCAAGTTCAGAGCAGGTTTTCGACACTGAGCCTGGATGGGCTGGATAAGTGGTCATTGGACCCAAGGTTTCAGGTGGAAATCATATCTGGAGGGACTAATTTCGGACTTGAGAACCTTCCTTAGTGCGAAGAAGTTACCTTGGTCATGTTACGAAGCTCAGGAAGAGTAGCGGTATCGTAAAATCATGATTGAAGTGGTATTGGGCCACAAAGTAATGTGGACCTTAGGATCTTTTCGGGAGAAGGAGAATCCTTTATGACCGTCAGATCTGGAGAAGGTGCAGGAGGGTTATCCTGGAAGCCTTTTGTAGTTCGAAAATCGAGAGAAGTGGGGTGCGCTGAGGCACAAACTTCCGAAACCTGAAACTTCGAAGTTCCAAGGGAGATCTACACCGTAGATTTGAGGAAAAGAGATTGATCGTTGGATCAAGCAGAAGAGCAGAATGTAATTTTGGGAATTCGACTATCGGGAGAAGTGGGATGTGTCAATGCACAAACTTTCGAAGTCTGAAGTTCTAAAATGAAAGGATGGATGTGGTGGGGCCGGATGACATCCCCTGGGGTGACTTGGACCTTCCTAGGCATGCCACGTGCCACCATTTGGGTTGGTGACTTTTGTATTACGTGGACTGTTGATCCACCCTACTTCGCAAGTTCGGTAATCAGAACTCTGAGAGACTGTGGAGAGGTACTTTGAAGACTTCCGACACACGAAGTTACGATTTGTGAGGAAAGGATCTAGACCATTGGATTGTGGGGAATTCAGGACCGTCGATTTGATGTGCATGAAGTTCAGGTTTAGGAAGAAAAGAGGTGAGCTAACTTCCGAGGACGTGAAGCGCGAAGTCCCAAAGCGCTCAAAATTTGGGGCCCAGGTCATAGCCCAATGACATAACAAAAGGGGCCTAGCGGGGGGAGTTAGTGCCTAGAGGATTCATGATTCAGAAAATCAGGAATCGAGAGTATCAGGTTTGGCCCGCAGCAGAATCCCCGAAACGCGAAGTCACGAATCGCCTTATTGGATAGGCGAGTGGTCACGACCCATGATCATGTGGATTGGGGACTAAGGAAAGGGGCTAGTGCCTGAAATATTGTTGCAGAACAGAGCAGAGCTTAGAAAGAAATGGAATTTGAAAATTTTCTTGGTTCATATTCATTTATGAATACTGTTGGAATTGTTAAGGACGGATAGCCTAACAATTTTTGGTTGACTACACGTTGTGTTTGCAGAGTTCAATGAGTGTCAGGACTGAAGCGAAATGCCACTGAGTGTAGAGAAATGGAGGATACACATAATGTTTCCAGTTCAGAGAATGAAGCTAAAGGGATGGATGTTCATTTGGGAGTTGAAGGATCGAACTCCAGTGGACATGGAGAAGAGATGGATAAGGAAGGAAACATGATGAAAATCATTGAAAGATTGCAGAAAGATACCCAAACTCACCGAGAAGATAGCATAAAGCTCAGGAAAGCTCAGGAAAAACAAGGAGAATTCAAATTAAAGTTTATAAAGAGTTTGGAGAGAATAGAAAAGAAGTTGGATAAGGAGAGTGACTCAAGCAAAACGGGGAGTCGCAGGACCCCTGAGAGGAATGGAAGATAAAGAAGCATTAGCAGACATCGCCGCCACTCCCCGAAGCATTCCAATAAGGAGGCACACAGTAGTTCAAGCCCATCTCCAACTAGAAAGCACATGAGATCTAGAGTGGATGAGTTGAAGGGAGAAATGAACAAGATTAAGCCTCCTACGTTTGATGGAGAACACAAGAAGGAGGAAGATGTTGAAACATGGTTGCTTGACATGAGGAAATATTTCCAACTGTAGAAATATCCCTCTCATGAAGAAAGAAGAATTGCAATGTATCAACTGAAGGGAA
The DNA here is from genome assembly GCA_009831015.1 of Picea engelmannii. Lineage (NCBI taxonomy): Eukaryota > Viridiplantae > Streptophyta > Pinopsida > Pinales > Pinaceae > Picea > Picea engelmannii. Next base: position 562,381 of record ML779426.1, read on the forward strand.
AGGCATCCATGTAGTGGGATCATCTTGTGCAGGTGCAACACATTAAAGAGAAAGATATCACCTGGAAATAATTCAAGAGGTATTTCGAAAATAAATACTTGATTAAAAGATATTATGACAGAAAGATGAAAGAGTTCTTTGAACTCAAGCTGAGCAACATGTCCATTGATGAATACGAACAAAAGTTTTTGGAATTGTTGAAGTATATCCCGTTCATCAAGGATGAGACTATCAAAATTCAAAGGTATCTGAGTGGACTACCACCATCCATTGGGGACAAGATTCACTATGATGACCCTAAGTCTATGGAAGAAACTATAAGGAGAGAAAATTGCTTGTATGAACAACAAAGATAAAAGCCTACTTTTCGGAAGGCTTGGGATGACTAGAAGAAATTTAAGAAAGAGCAGAGGCAGAAGGGAAACAAACCTCTCTTTTTCAGAAACAATCCTCAAGGGAAGCCATTGTTTAGAGAGCCGAGAATGACTGGCGTAGGGGGACAAAGGCCAAGGAAGACGCCCATTCATTGTTAAGGATGTCAAAGAAACCACAAATGCAGAGATTGTCCCCACAAAAATGGCAAAGTGAGAATTGTCCATAATGTTCAGCAAGATGAAACAGTGGAGGACATGGGAAGTAGAATACCAAGGATCTATGAAGCCCTGGACACCAAACAAGCTGAATTTCAATCACACATGATCAAAGTGAAAGGTGTGATCAACAACCATGCTTTTACTATTTTAATTGATTCAGGAGCTAGCCATAGTTATATAGATCCTAGAGTGGTGGAAAGTTTGAATTTACCAAGAATCAAGCATGGAAAATATTGGTTAGTACAGTTGGCTACATGAGCCAAGAGAAAGGTTATGGAGTTGGTTAAGTCTTGTCCAGTGGACATGAATGGACTGAGCACAAGGGTTGAACTGAACATTCTTCCTTTAGGTTCCTATGAATGTCTAATTGGGATGGATTGGTTGGACCAACACCACTCCATCCTAGACTATCGTAACAAGGCATTCACTTGCCTGGATGAGGAGGGGAATCAGAAAATAATCCAAGGAATTCCCAGAGCTATTGCTATCAGAGAAATATCAACAATGCAGCTGAAGAAGTGCTACAGGAAAGGTTGTCAATTATTTGCAGCCCATGTGGAGGAAGCATTTAAGGATGAGGTCTCAAATATCGAAGACCATGTAGTACTCAAGGAGTTTGAAGATGTATTCCAGGAAGTACCTAGATTACCCTTGAAGAGAGATATTTACTTCTCTATAAAATTGATGCCTGGAGTAGCTCCAGTATCGAAAGCTCCTTACAAAATGAGTACACCAAAGCTAAAAGAACTGCAATTGTAGCTTGAAGAGCTTCTGAAGAAGGGGTATATACACCCATGCGTGTCAGCTTGGGGAGCCCCAGTCCTGTTCGTGAAGAAGAAGGATGGCACGTTGAGATTGTGCATCGATTTCAGGGAGTTTAACAAAGTGACTATAAAGAACAAGTATCCTCTATCGAGGATCGATAATCCTTTTGACCAGTTGAAGGATGCTAAGATATTTTCGAAAATAGATCTTAGATCAGGGTATCACCAGTTAAGAATAAAGGATGAACACATCAGCAAGACCGCCTTTAGAACAAGGTATGGTCACTATGAATTCACAGTGGTTCCATTTGGGTTGTCAAATGCACCCATTTTTATGTGCCTAATGAATGGTGTATTCAGGGAATATCTGGACAAGTTTGTCATAGTATTTTTGGATGACATTTTGGTGTATTCCAAGTCAGAGGAAGAGCATGAACAACATTCGCAAATGGTGTTGCAAGTGCTAAGAGAGCACCAACTGTATGTCAAGCTGAGCAAGTGCTCATTTAATCAAAAGCAGATCCATTACTTGGGGCATATCATCTCAAAAGATGGGATAGTCGTGGATCCTCAGAATATTGAGGCCATCAGGGAATGGTCAGTGCCGAAGAATGTGATAGAAGTCAGATCCTTTATGGGTCTAGCTGGTTATTATAGAAGGTTCATTGCAGGGTTCTCAAGGATAACTATTATGAATTTATTGAACTTGTGTGAGTTATTTTCCAGTGAGTTAGTGCTTTATGCTAACCTCAAATCTTCCCTTAATGTGTGTCATGCAATACAATTGTTGATTGTTGCTTTTCCCAAAAAAATTGTAAGCCAACTTGTCTAGTTGTTTTGTTGTTATTAGGCTTATATATTATGTAATACGCCATTTTCTTGCACAAAGGAATAATATAGATGCAATAAGTGTGTATTTTGATATTGCCAGGAAACTTATGGCTTCAGAAAATCACTGAGTGTGTAATATCCCCAAGGATGATCCCATGTTGTATTTATGAATTGTAAACATGTTTTGTAGGCTGGTGAGCCGAGTGTTGATAAGCTAATGGGCTTATGTGTTTATTGGGTTGGAGAGCCTAAGTGTTAAAGGCCAGGGGCCTGTTTTTATATATGTAATTATGCAGATCAATAATAAAATATAAAAACATCGTTGCATGCAGACTGACCACGAAGAAAGAGTGATGGGGGACTAATATTCCACAGAGTGGGTAAGGGAAAGGAGGCAGAAAGGTTGGAAAGAGGGGATAAGCTTAGGGGCTTAATTTCTTGAGGATAATGATTTATTATTATTCCAAAGCTGTGAGAAAGGAATGATTTTAGCCTAAGTCCTGGGAGGGGCAACGTGTGCAAAAGGGAACACATGCAGCTCCAGGAAGACAAATGTCGACCTAGGCACATGCAGTTAAAGGTTGAAGCGTCAGATTTGTCGGGGGTTCATCCTCCATTCTTCCGCCCGCTGTTTGAACCGTGTGGCCTCTGTGTCTGATCTCAGCATACCCTCACGCAACTCTGAAACCAGAAAACCATTATGTTTTCTTGAGAAGTTGACGCATCCTCCGTCTGAATCGTTTGAGTCTACGTTCGAACTATGCGTTGATTCCTTGTCACGCACCCTCAAAACTAGTGGCAAACCCATGGACTGAGCCATGTCTCCTGTGTGTCCTGTGAACTCAGCTTATCCGCCCTTGCAGAGTTGATTCCGTACCTAAACTGTTCTTGGGTTGTTGCCTTTTGTTTTCTTGAGTGGTTTTGACCAGTTGCTGTTGTTGTTATCCTTACCTTGCGGGAATTGAGTTGAACCGTGGTTGAAGAGGTAGGTTGTCAGGCCTGTGAGAATCTCTCTTCAGGTGAGAGAGTTTGTTGGGAAGTGTTTTTCTCCCAGAGAGAGTCCAACACCTGCTACGAAGTTCTGAGAATTCTTGATCTGGCCTGTTGCCGAGACCCAGAGAAGGAGGTGAAGTAGCCGATGGATTGTGTGACAGTGAAGGTGTATACTCCCGGGTGGAACATGCATGTGGGGAATGAGCGTCCGTGAGTAGTGGGCATAAGAAGGCTCCTGGGGAGAATCCTTCCGGTTGGACTATGCACTTTTCCTGTAACCTTAGCATAGTCTAGGATTCCCTTTCCCGGGGTGGAGATTAGTCCCAGCTCGAGGGTGACCCACTGCTAAGTGTGATGAGAAACATGGTCTAAGGCTGGGAGGTTCATGGAAGGTCTGCACGTAGTTGGTGGAGTTACTCCAGCTTAAAAGATAAGTATCAGTCTGTGCTTAAATTATATGTATTTTATGCATGTTTGTGCTACCGATGCTTGAATGTTATCATGTGTTCCATAGCGTATATGTATTACTATCTATTACATTGAATCTGTATCGTAACAACAAACTCCGTGTTAAGTGTTTAAAATTCATTACAATGCATGTCACATGTGTATTTATGTGAATGTTATGCAGTAGTAGCATTGCCCGGCCTGTTGGTGGTTGGGGACGTTACAAATTGGTATCAGAGTAGTTAAGACAAAGTTAAGGTTGTGTGGGTAGCGTTGCCTGACCTGGTGATGGCTAGGGACGTTACAAATTAGTATCAGAGCCCAAGGTTTTCAACACTAAGCCTGGATGGGCCATGTTAGTGGTAGTTGAAGTGAAAGTTCAGAAAATAATTGTTGTTAAGATGGACAAAATTCAAGTTCAGAGCAGGTTTTCGACACTGAGCCTAGATGGGCTGGATAAGTGGTCATTGGACCCGAGGTTTCAGGTGGAAATCATGTCTGGAGGGACTAATTTCGGACTTGAGAACCTTCCTTAGTGCGAAGAAGTTACCTTGGTCATGTTACGAAGCTCAGGAAGAGTAGCGGTATCATAAAATCATGACTGAAGTGGTATTGGGCCACAAAGTAATGTGGACTTTAGGATATTTTCGGGAGAAGGAGAATCCTTTACGACCGTCAGATCTAGAGAAGGTGCAGGAGGGTTATCCTGGAAGCCTTTTGGAGTTCAAAAATCGAGAGAAGTGGGGTGCGCTGAGGCACAAACTTTCGAAACCTGAAACTTCGAAGTTCCAAGGGAGATCTACACCGTAGATCTGAGGAAAAGAGATTGACCATTGGATCAAGCAGAAGAGAAGAATGTAATTTTGGGAATTCGACTATAGGGAGAATTGGGATGTGTCAATGCACAAACTTCCGAAGTCCGAATGAAAGGATGGATGTGGTGGGGCCGGATGACATCGCCTGGGGTGACTTGGACCTTCCTAGGCATGCCACATGCCACCATTTTGGTTGGTGACTTTTGTATTACGTGGATCGTTGATCCACCCTACTTCGCAAGTTCGGTAATCATAACTCCGAGAGACTGTGGAGAGGTACTTTGAAGACTTCCGACATTCGAAGTCCCAATTTGCGAGAAAAGGATTTGGACTGTTGGATTGTGGGGAATTCAGGACCATCAATTTGATGTGCGTGAAGTTCGGGTTTAGGAAGAAAAGAGGTGAGATAACTTCCGAGGAGGCGAAGCGTGAAGTCCCAAAGCGCTCAAAATTTGGGGCGCAGGTCATAGCCCAATGACATAACAAAAGGGGCCTAGCGGGAGGAGTTAGTGCCTAGAGGATTCATGATTCACAAAATCAGGAATCAAGAGTATCGGGTTTGGCCCGCAGCAGAATCCCCAAAACACGAAGTCGCGAATCGCCTTATTGGATAGGCGAGTGGTCACGACCCGTGATCATGTGGATTGGGGACTAAGGAAAGGGGCTAGTGCCCGAAATATTGTTGCAGAACAGAGAAGAGCTCAGAAAGAAATGGAATTTGAAAATTTTCTTGGTTCATATTCGTTTATGAATACTGTTGGAATTGTTAAGGACATATAGCCTAACAATTTTTGGTTGACTACACGTTGTGTTTGCAGAGTTCAATGAGTGTCAGGATAACTATTATGAATTTATTGAACTTGTGTGAGTTATTTTCCAGTGAGTTAGTGCTCTATGCTAACCTCAAATCTTCCCTTAATGTTTGTCATGCAATACAATTGTTGATTGTTGCTTTTCCCAAAAAAATTGTAAGCCAACTTGTCTAGTTGTTTTGTTGTTAGACTTCCGACACGCGAAGTCCCAATTTGCGAGGAAAGGATTTGGACCGTTGGATTGTGGGGAATTCATGACCGTCGATTTGATGTGCATGAAGTTCGGGTTTAGGAAGAAAAGAGGTGAGATAAATTCCGAGGACGCGAAGTGTGAAGTCCCAAAGCGCTCAAAATTTGGGGCACAGGTCATAGCCCAATGACATAACAAAAGGGGCCTAGCAGGAGGAGTTAGTGCCTAGAGGATTCATGATTCGGAAAATCAGGAATCGAGAGTATCGGGTTTGGCCCGCAGCAGAATCCCCAAAACACGAAGTCACGAATCGCCTTATTGGATAGGCGAGTGGTCACGACCCGTGATCATGTGGATTGGGGACTAAGGAAAGGGGCTAGTGCCTGAAATATTGTTGCAGAACATAGAAGAGCTCAGAAAGAAATGGAATTTGAAAATTTTCTTGGTTCATATTCGTTTATGAATACTGTTGGAATTGTTAAGGACAGATAGCCTAACAATTTTTGGTTGACTACATGTTGTGTTTGCAGAGTTCAATGAGTGTCAGGACCGAAGCAAAATGCCACTGAATGCAGAGAAATGGAGGAGACACATAATGTTTCCAGTTCAGAGAATGAAGCTAAAGGGATGGATGTTCATTTGGGAATTAAAGGATCGAACTCCAGTGGACATGGAGAAGAGATAGATAAGGAAGGAAACATGATGAAAATCATTGAAAGATTGCAGAAAGATACCCAAACTCACCGAGCAGATAGCATAAAGCTCGGGAAAGCTCAGGAAAAACAAGGAGAATTCAAATTAAAATTTATGAAGAGTTTGGAGAGAATAGAAAAGAAGTTGGATAAGGAGAGTGACTCAAGCAAAACGGGGAGTCGCGGGACCCCTGAGAGGAATGGAAGATAAAGAAGCATTAGCAGACATTGTCGCCACTCCCCGAAGCATTCCAATAAGGAGGCACACAGTAGTTCAAGCCCATCTCCTACTAGAAAGAACATGAGATCTGGAGTGGATGAGTTGAAGGGAGAAATGAACAAGATTAAGCCTCCTACATTTGATGGAGAACACAAGAAGGAGGAAGATGTTGAAACATGGTTGCTTGACATGAGGAGATATTTCCAACTGTAGAAATATTCCTCTCATGCAGAAGGAAGAATTGCAATGTATCAACTGAAGGGAAAGGCATCCATGTAGTGGGATCATCTTGTGCAGGTGCAACACATTAAAGAGAAAGATATCACCTGGAAAGAATTCAAGAGGTATTTCGAAAATAAATACTTGACTAAAATATATTATGACAGAAAGATGAAAGAGTTCTTTGAACTCAAGCTGAGCAACATGTCCATTGATGAATACGAACGAAATTTTTTGGAATTGTTGAAGTATGTCCCGTTCATCAAGGATGAGACTATCAAAATTCAAAGGTATCTGAGTGGACTACCACCATCCATTGGGGACAAGATTCAGTATGATGACCCTAAGACTATGGAAGAAACTATAAGGAGAGAAAATTTCTTGTATGAACAACAAAGATAAAAGCCTACTTTTCGGAAGGCTTGGGATGACCAGAAGAAGTTTAAGAAAGAGCAGAGGCAGAAGGGAAACAAACCTCCCTTTTTCAGAAACAATCCTCAACGGAAGCCATCGTTTAGAGATCCAAGAATGACTGACGTAGGGGGACAAAGGCCAAGGAAGACGCCCATTCATTGTTAGGGATGTCAAGGAAACCACAAGTGAAAGGTGTGATCAACAACCATGCCTTTACTATTTTAATTGATTCAGGAGCTAGCCATAGTTATATAGATCCTAGAGTGGTGGAAAGTTTGCATTTATCAGGAATCAAGCATGAAAAATAGTGGTTAGTAAAGTTGGCTACAGGAGCCAAGAGAAAGGTTATGGAGTTGGTTAAGTCATGTCCAACGGACATGAATGGACTGAGCACAAGGGTTGAACTGAACATTCTTCCTTTAGGTTCCTATGAATGTCTAATTTGGATGGATTGGTTAGACCAACACCACTCCATCCTAGACTATCGTAACAAGGCATTCACTTGCCTGGATGAGGAGGGGAATCAGAAAAAAATCCAAGGAATTCCCAGAGCTATTGCTATCAGAGAAATATCAACAATGCAGTTGAAGAAGTGCTACAGGAAAGGTTGTCAATTATTTGCAGCCCATGTGGAGGAAGCATCTAAGGATGAGGTCTCAAATATCAAAGACCATGTAGTGCTCAAGGAGTTTGAAGATGTATTCCAGGAAGTACCTAGATTACCATTGAAGAGATATATTGACTTCTCTGTAAAATTGATGCCTGGAGTAGCTCCAGTATCGAAAGCTCCTTACAAAATGAGTACACCAAAGCTAAAAGAACTGCAATTGCAGCTTGAAGAGCTTCTGAAGAAGGGGTATATACGCCCATGCGTGTCACCTTGGGGAGCCCCGGTCCTGTTCGTGAAGAAGAAGGATGGCACGTTGAGATTATGCATCGATTTTAGGGAGTTTAACAAAGTAACTATAAAGAACAAGTATCCTCTACTGAGGATCGATGATCTTTTTGACCAGTTGAAGGATGCTAAGATATTTTCAAAAATAGATCTTAGATCAGGGTATCACCAGTTAAGAATAAAGGATGAAGACATTAGCAAGACCGCCTTCAGAACAAGGTATGGTCACTATGAATTCACAATGGTTCCATTTGGGTTGTCAAATGCACCCACTGTTTTTATGTGCCTAATGAATGGTGTGTTCAGGGAATATTTGGACAAGTTTGTCATAGTATTTTTAGATGACATTTTGGTGTATTCCAAGTCGGAGGAAGAGCATGAACAACATCCGCAGATGGTGTTGCAAGTGCCAAGAGAGCACCAACTGTATGTCAAGCTGAGCAAGTGCTCATTTTATCAAAAGCAGATCCATTACTTAGGGCATATCATCTCAAAAGATGGGATAGTCGTGGATCCTCAGAATATTGAGGCCATCAGGGAATGGTCAGTGCCGAAGAATGTGACAGAATTCAGATCCTTTATGGGTCTAGCTGGTTATTATAGAAGGTTCATTGCAGGTTTCTCAAGGATAACTTACCCTATCACTTCCTTGCAAAGAAAGGAGACAAAATTTCAATGGACAAAAGAATGTGAGAGAAGATTCCAACGATTGAAGCAACTATTAACCAGTGCTCCAATCCTGAGGATTGCAGATCCGAATGAAGATTTCATAGTGTGCACAAATGCATGCAAAAAAGGACTTGGAGGAGTCCTCATTCAGAATGGGTTCCGAATTTGTAATAAATCCAGAAAGTTGAAAGAGCACGAAAAGAATTATGCCACTTATGATTTAGAGTTGGCAACCATCGTTCATGCTCTAAAGAAATGGAGGCATTACCTCATGGTAAGGAGGTTTGAACTGAGGAAAGAACATAACGGTCTGAAGTATTTGTTTGATCATCTAACCTTGAATGCTAGGAAGAGTAGGTGGTTGGAGTTCCTGTGTGAGTATGACCTTGATATCAAGCATATCAAAGGAAAGGAAAACAAAGTGGTTGATGCACTCAACAAGAGAGTGCATGAACTACATGCTACAACCATTATCATGTACCAAATTGACACCAAAAGCAGAATTTTGGAAGCTGCAAATACAGATTTGCAGTACAGGGGTTTGGTAGCAAAGCTACAGCAAGGTGATATGCCACAGAAAGTGGAAAATTATACATTGGAAGCCGAAGGAACACTTCTGTACAAGAACATAATTTATGTACCTAATGTCCAGGACTTGAAACTTATGATTTTGAATGAAATGCATAATGTGCCTTATGCAGGGCACCCTGGATATCAAAAAACTGTGGCAGCAGTCAAGAGCCATTACTTTTGGCTAGGTATGAAGAAATAAATTATAGAATACATGTCAGATGTATGGAATGCCAGAAGGTTAAAGTTGAGCATAGACACCCAACAGGGTTGCTACAACCTTTGCCCATTCTTGAGTGGAAGTGGGAGGTAGTGATAATGGATTTCACCACAGGATTGCCCAGGACAGGAAAGCAACATGATTCAATCATGGTGGTGGTGGACAAGCTTACGAAAGATGCCCATTTTATTCCGTTAAAGACTACTCACAAGGAAACTAATGTTGCTGATATTTTTATGAGGGAAATAACACGATTACACGGTATTCCCAAGACAATTGTGTTTGATAGAGACCCAGAATTTACCTCAAAGTTCTAGAAGGGGTTGTTCAAAGGATTCAGAACGAATTTGAATTTTAGCACTGCTTATAATCCTAAGTCTAATGGGTAGACAGAGAGGGTGAATCGAGTAATAGAGGACATGCTAAGGATGTATGTGATGGACAAACCATCCAAATGGGAAGACTACCTACACTTGGTAGAATTCGCCTACAACAATGGGTATCAAGCATCGTTGAAGATGAGCCCATTTGAAGCACTTTATGGTAGAAAGTGTAACACTCCAGTAAGCTGGGATAATCCAGCTGATAGAGCAGTAGTTGGGCCAGACTTGCTCAAGGAAATGGAAGAACAAATGTTGAAGATTAAGTAGAATTTGAAAGCTGCCCAATACAGTGATCCAGATTTATGCAGGAACACAATGAAATACAAAAATACACATAAACGAAGAGATGCAGGGGAAATAAAACTTCATTTCATTAATAACAAATGATTGAAATATGCTTACAGACAGAATAAAAATAAACTAGCTAGGGCATTGGTATCTTATCTCTGAGAAGAGTTGTGGCAACTACTAGCCTTTGAACTATGTTACAATGAGGCTCGAAGGCCTACTTATTATTGAGAAACAATGGAAAACATAAACATCCAAAAACCTAACCCTAGGAGATGAAACGCCAAGACTATGGGCCCCTTTTGGGTAAATTGGTACACCAACTTCCCGGGGACGTAACTTTGGCATACGATCTCTGTTTGACACGCTCAATACCTCATTAGAAAGATCTATCCGAGGACTACAAATTTTGTGTGAGAAACATCAAAATTTGTTCCATGTTGCTCCCCGTTTTCCCAAAAAATGTCGTTTAGGGCCTCAAAATGGCTCCAGAAGTTCAGGACCCGAAAAACTGCTAAAAATAGTAAACTGTGCAGAAACTGAAAAATTGAAAGAAGCAATAGTGCGGGTCCAAGTGGAATAGGTGGGTGGCCACCAATATCCACCTAGATCATTCCTCCCCCCTTAGGAAGCAATGGTCCCCATTTCGTTGAGTTCCTCCATGAGATGAGGAAACTTCTATTGAACTTGGTCCCTGGTGAGCCACTTTCCTTGGTGAAGGAGTTGGCTTGCTTTGACAACTCGATATAGTGGTATCCTTTGTTGTCGAGTGCACTTGATTTGTGTATCCATGATCTGATCAGTTGTGGCTTGTTCCAGGCAGTCTGGATTTAACTCTGTTTGTGTGAGTTGTTATGCCATGTTAGATGTGTCTAGTAGAGGTGGAAAGTAGGGCCAAAGGCGGTCCACATTGAACACTATGTGCAGACCAAGGAATGGTGGAATACTGAGATCAAAGGAATTGTCCCCTATAGCCTTGGTGATGGTGTATGGCCCATATCAGAGCGGGCGAAGCTTACCGTGGGGTCCAGTGAGACATTCCTTTTGCAAATGTAGCCACTCTTTGTCGCCCACCTGGAAGTTGTGTGGTACACGATGTTGATCATGTCGATGTTTGTACTTAGCATTGGCTCTATCCAAGATGTCATGAACCTGTTGGCGGATGTGTTGAATGCGCTCAATGAAGTTGTTTTCCTTGTCAGCCTCAGACTGGACATGGGCTAAATTTGCCTGAGTAGCCGCAAATGGCATGGCTACGTCAATGGGACATAGTGGTTGGAACCCCAAGCCCACCTAAAAGGGGTTGTGGTTGGTTGAGATATGGAGAGCTTGGTTGTAGTTGTGTTGGACATAGGGGAGGCTCTCATCCCATGTGCATGGATGCTTTGAGTTGTACATGCACAAAATGTGTACGATCATCTGGTTGACGACCTCTGTCTAGCCATCAGTTTGCGGATGGAAAGTTGTGGACTTGGTGAGCTTGGTGTCCATCATCGACCAGAGGCTGGACCAAAATGTATTGAGGAACCCCCTATCCTAATTTGAGATAATAGACTGTGGAATCCCAAAGTGCACCCACACTCATTCAAAGAAGAGTTTAGTAGTGGCTTCTGCTGTGATATTCTTCTTGCATGTCATCATAATGGACATATTTGAGAATCTGTCGACGAATACAAAAACACAATCATTGACATGCTTAGTAGAAGGAAGGCCTGACATGTAATCCATGGAGATGGATTCCCAAGGTCGACTAGGGGTAGGCAGTGGACTATAGAGGCCTTGCTTCTTGATGGTTGGTTTGGCAATGGCGCAAGAAATGCAGGACTTGATGTACTTCCTGACATATTTTCGAAGGTTCGGCCAATAGAAATACTTTTGCAGTACTGCCATGGTTTTCTTGACCCCAAAATGTCAAGCAACTCGGTTGTAGTGAGCCTCCCAAATCATCTTGGCATGATCACTTGAAGGAACACAAAGGTGTCCCGTGTGACATAGCAAGGCATCCTGGAGGTGAAAATGGGGAACTTGCTTACCCTCCAAGAGCATATTGTATGTGTGGACGAATTATGGATCACTTTTGTAGAGAAGCGACCAATCGAAAGTCTCGTGCCCACAAGAGTTGAGCACTCTGGTCAGCGCCACGATAGGTGGTCGAATGAGGCAGTCTGAAACATTATTGGTGTTTCCTTTCTTGTACTTAATGTTCAAATGAAACTGTTGTAGGCATGTGGACCACTTCTGATGGTGATCAGTCTGCAAATTCCCTTGTGTATGTATGAACTGCAGGGGTCGGTGGTCCATGTGGATGATCGTTTCCTTTCCCAAAATGTAATGCTTCCATTGTCGACAAGACTGCACAATGGAATACATTTCTTTGTCATAAGTGGGATACTTTTGGACTATGTCAGAGAGTGTCTCACTATGACATGCCACTAGATGCCCCTGTTGAGTAAGGACTGCCCCAATAGCATAGTTAGAGGCATCTGTCTCGATCTCAAATGGTTGTTGCAAGTCTAGTAATGTGAGCACTGGTGCAGATCAAAGGTGATGCTTCAACTCTCTGAACGCCTACTGTTGAGACTCATACCAAAATAATTTTTCTTTCGCTCCTCCCTTGGTGACTTGACTCAAGGGCCAAGTGATATGAGAGAATCCCAACATGAGCCTGCAGTAGAAATTGGCAAGACCCAAAAAGATGCAGAGCTCTGTTAGGGTGGTTGGGGCTGGCCAATCCCCAATGAATTGGATCTTGGCTGGATCCACATGCAGTCCCCGCTCATCAATAATGTATCCCAGATACTGAACCTGGGTCATGCCAAAAGTGCATTTCTCCAAATTTGCACACAACTTGTGTTGCTGCAGTGTTTGGAGGATCTGTCGGATGTGGTGGAGGTATTCTTCCCAAGTCTGGCTGAAGATCAGAATGTCATCCAAGTACACCACTACAAATTAGTTGGTGAATGGCCACAAGATGTCATCCATTAGCCTCATAAAGGTTGCAGGGGCATTCGTCAACTCGAAAGGCATGACCAACCATTCAAAAAGGCCCTCCTTGTATTTGAGGGCAGTCTTCCACACATCAGAGGGTTCAATTGGTACCTGGTGATACCCAGACTTCGAGTTGATCTTGCTGAAATATTTTTCCCCCTTGAGTTGGTCCAGAAGGTCATCAATCTGTGGAATTGGGTACCTATTCCGGACTGTGATCTTGTTCAGCGCCCGATAGTCAATGCAGAGTCTCTAAGTCCCATCCTTCTTCTGCACCAACATGATCGGGATCCCACAAGGCGATGAACTTGATCAGATGTGACCTTTCTACAACAACTCCTGAATCTGCATCTTGATTTCATCATTCTCCATAACAGAGCGCCGATAGATTGGTCCATTGGGTAGCGATGCACCTGGGGTTAGATCGATGGGGTGCTTAACCTGGCAGTGTAGAGGCACCCCTGCGGGGGAGGTGAAGATGTCCTTGTACTCCTCCATGACCTTATACATATGTTGTTTTCATGCATAGCGGCCCTGTCTAGAGGTCATGGCCACAACCTTCTTCTTTCCTTGAGGGAAGATCATCAGGAAAACAAATTTCCTGGTTTTGGAAATGAGCTTACTGCATTGTTTTGCAGTAACCAAAGAGATGGTGGCAGGCGGTGTTATCTTCGGTATCCTATACAAGTTATTGCCCAAAGTAATAATAACAGCATGAGGCCTCGACTCATACACAACATGTATCTTCCACAAGTATAGTTGGCCTAATAATACATCAGAAACATCAAGAGGAGCAATGTCACATAATACCTCATTCGTGAAGGGCTTGATGTTGTAGGGAAGGCAACATTGTTGGCTGACGCGAAGGTCCCATCCTTGGTGCAACCACCCGATGGTGTATGGTTGTGGGTGTGCTATGGTCGGCAAGCCCAACCACTTCATGACCTCTAATGAGATGAGGTTCTTTTGGCTACCGTTGTCGACAATAAACTGCAATGAGGAACCCTTTACCCACATCTTGGAATGGAAGAGGCGCTCTGCCTCCTCTGGATATTTTGGTTCCTCCTTCTGGATATTTGTGGTGGAAACGGTGGCATTGGGCTCCACATCGATAATCTTCTTCCCCCCATCATTCCCCTTGTTGGGTTCTGATTTAGAGTTGGAGCATGCATCTGATTCAGAAGCCTTCAACTCGACTACCAGTGACTGCTTGGCTTGACACTCACTTGTGTTGTGACTGGAGCTCTTATGGAACTCACACCACTTCCCCGTGTCCTTTTTTGGCTTCATGGTGTTGTTATTTGCTTGCGTCTTTGGCGGGTTGTCCTAGGCCGCTCTGCCTTGGCTTGGTCCTTTGTTTGGAGGTTTGGGGGTACCTTTCCCTTGCTTCTAATTCACAGACCCAAAGTCTCGCTTCTTCTGTTTAAACTTTTGCTCAATCTTGGCAGCATACCGGTATGCCGCACCAAGCGAGGAGATGTAAAGGAAATCCATTTCCTCCTGAATGTATTTGTGAAGACAACTACGGTACTTTAACACTAAATGTCTTTCCGAATCTTTGATACCCAACTTTGTCCGTAGGGTATGAAATAGATTCGTCAGCTCATGCACATCTTGGTCCCTTTGTTGCCGTAGCGTAGTCCATTATATGTATTTGTCCTCATAGCTCCCCACAAGATAATATTGTTCCTTGATGGCATCTCAAAAATAATTCCAAGTGGGTGTGACCGAGAATAGAGAGGGTTCCCCCTCACCCTATTTCTCCCAGTAGGCTTCCCACCAGTCCTTGACGTGGGGGGCAGCTTTGAGGAGTGCAAAAATAATCCTTTCTCGGTTGGAAAAGTCATGAACCGAGAAATATCCTTCTAATAGATTCAACCATCTATCTACGACATCTGCATATATTTGGCCCTCAAATATGGGAATGTCAAAGTTTACTTTTACCTTAAAAGGAGTGGCGCCTCCAGAGTGGCTGCTGGATGTATATGCATTGCCAGTGGGAAACCGTTGAAGGATCTGGGAAAAGTTGTCCATCATCGCATTCCTTTGTTTCTTGAGGGCCTCTTAGAGAAATATTTTGATAGGATCTCCTGCTCCCTCATATTTATTTTCTTCCCTCATGGGCGATCGTCAGGGTTTGCAAGGCCGATCTTGCAAAGGTTCAACCAACTCAAGCCCTAACTCCTTATACCCTGACCTCGTTGGGGACATGAAAAGAAGGATAGAGAAAGAGCATACCGCTCTGATACCACTGATACAGATTTATGCAGGAACATAATGAAATATAAAAATACACATAAACGCAGAGATGCAGCGGAAATAAAACTTCATTTCATTAATAACAAATGACTGAAATATGCTTACAGACAGAATGGAAATAAACTAGCTAGGGCGTTGGTAGCTTATCTCTGAGAAGAGATGTGGTGGCTACTAGCCTCTGAACTATGTTACAATGAGGCTCGAAGGCCTACTTATTATTGAGAAACAATGGAAAACCCTAAATATCCAAAAATCTAACCCCAGGAGATGAAATGCCAAGACTATGGGCCTCGTTTGGGTAAATTGGTACACCAACTTCTCGGGGATGTAACTTTGGCATACGATCTCCGTTTGACGCGCTCGATACCTTGTTAGAAAGATCTATCTGAGGAATACAACTTTTGTGTGAGAAACATCAAAATTTGTTCCATGTTGCTTCCTGGTTTCCCAAAAAACGTCGTTTAGGGCCTCAAAACAACTCCAAAAGTTCAGGACTCAAAAAAACTGCTAAAAATAGTAAATTGTGCGGAAACTGAAAAACTGAAAGAAGCAATGGTGGGGTCCTAAGTAGAATAGGTGGGTGGCCACCAATATCCACTTGGATCAGACATGAAGAAGAGTTATGCTGATAAGAACATAACCCACAAATATTTTAAAGTGGGTGACCATGTTTTCTTGAAAGTAAAAGCCAACAGAAGTTCCCTGAAGTTGAGAAACTGTTAGAACTTGGCAACTAGATTTTGTGGGTCATTTGAAACCCTAGAAAGGATTGGGACAGTTGCATATATGTTTGCATTACCTGCATCCATGAGTGTACATAATGTGTTTCATGTTTCATTGCTTAAGAAATATATACCTGATATTAATCATGTAATTGATTGGAATGCGATTCAGGTGGAGCAAGAAGGCGTCTTGCAAGTGCATCATGTGCACATATTGGATAGGAAGAGTAAACAACTCCAGAATCGAGCCATAGGGATTGTAAAGGTCTAGTGGACCTGGTACGGTCCTGAGGACGCGACATGGGAGCATGAGGATGCTATGTAGGCAGAATACTTGCATCTTTTTTAAGATTTTGGAAATCTTGTTGATGTTGTGTAAAGAGTTGCACCGAGGAAAATGCAAAAATAAGGGGAGGGTATTATAATATCCCCAAGGAGGAGCCCCTTTTGTATTTATGAATTGCAAACATGTTTTGTAGGCTGGTGAGCCGAGTGTTGATAAGCTAGTGGGCTTATGTGTTTATTGGGCTAGAAAGCCTAAGTGTTAAAGGCCAGGGGCCTGTTTTTGTATATGTAATTATGCAGATCATTAATAAAATATAAAAACATCACTGCATGCAGACCGACCACGAAGAAAGAGTGATGGGGGACTAAGATTCCATAGAGTGGGTAAGGGAAAGGGGGTTGAAAGGTTGGAAAGAGGGGCTAAGCTTAGGGGTTTAAGTTCTGGAAGATAATAATTTATTATTATTCCAAAGATGTGAGAAAGGCATGTTTTTAGCTTAAGTGTTGGGAGGGGCAACGTGTGCAAAAGGGAATGCATGCAGCTCCAGGAAGACAAGTGTCGACATGGGTGCATGCAGTTAAAGGCTGAAGCGTCAGATGTGTTGGGGGTTCATCCTCTATTCTTTCATCCACTGTTTGAACTGTGTGGCCTCTGCGTCTGATCTCGACATACCCTCACGCAGCTATGAAACCAGAAAACCATGATGTTTTCCTGAGAAGTCGACGCATCCTCCATCTGAACCATTTGAGTCTGTGTTCGACCTCTGTGTTGATTCCTTTTCACGCACCCTAAAAACCAGTGGCAAACCCATGAACTGAGTCGTGTCTCCTGTGTGTCCAGTGAACTTAGTTTATCCGCCCTTGCAGAGTCGAGTTCGTATATGAACCGTTCTTGGGTTGGTGCCTTCTATTTTCCTGAGTGGTGTTGACCAGTTGCTATTGTTGTTATCCTTACCTTGCAGTAATTGAGTTGAATCGTGGTTGAATAGGCAGGTTGTCAAGCCTGTGAGCAACTCTCTTCAGGTGAGAGATTTTGTTGGGGAGTGTTTTTCTCCCATAGAGAGTCCAGCACCAGCTACAGAGCTCTGAGAATTCCTGATCCGACCTGTTGCCGAGACCTAGAGAGGGAGGTGAAGTAGCCGATGGACTGTGTGACAGTGAAGGTGTATACTCCCGGGTGGAACATGCATGTGGGGAATGAGAGTTCGTGAGTAGTGGGCGTAAGAAGGCTTCTCGGGAGAATCCTTCCGGTTGCACTGTGTAGTTTTCCTGTAACCTTAGCCTAGTCTAGGATTCCCTTGCCCAGGGTGGAGCTTAGACCCATCTCAGGGGTGACCCACTATTGAGTGTGATGAGCAGCGTGGTCTAAGGTTGGGAGGTTCGTGAAAGGTCTTCACATAGTTGGTGGAGTTACTCTAGCTTAAAAGATAAGTATCAATTTGTGCTTAAATTATATGTATTTTATGCATGTTTGTGCTACTGATGCTTGAATGTTATCATGTGTTCTGTAGCGTATATGAATTACTGTCTATTACATTAAATCTGTATCGTAACAGTAAACTTTGTGTTAAGTGTTTAAAATTCATTACAATGCATGTCACATGTGTATTTACGTGAATGTTCTGTAGTAGTAGCATTGTCCAGCCTGTTGGTGGCTAGGGACGTTACAAATTGGTACCAGAGCAGTTAAGACAAAGTTAAGGTTGTGTGGGTAGCGTTGCCCAGCCTGGTGATGGCGGGGGACGTTACAGAGTGGGGAGGAAATATTATTATGTCCTGAATTCACTATAAGATAGTGTGGAAGTGCAGACTTTGCATCAACTGACATATAATCGGCCTTCATAATTACAAAGGCTTTTTTCTCATATTGTTGGAGGAAGGGACTGCTTTGCGAATAATTCTCTTGTTATAATTTTGTTCCCAAAAAACTGAGTTCTATATATATTTTTAAGTGTTCATTAACTCTCAAATTATAATTTATGTTTTAGCTATCTTGGGAAAGAGTGAGGTGTATAGTAATTTACACGTTTTTAGGATGTTATTTTGAATGTATTTCAAAACTAAAATTGTATTTATAATTTAAATATAGTTTCCTATGGATACGAAGAGGAAAAAGAGAAGGGGATCTTTTGTGAGTCTGAAATTGGAAAAACTAAATAAGATAGAAGTCTAAAGGATATTCATCTTTTTGGATAAGCATTGGTAGTAAAATGTATGTGCAGTTTGATGTGATGTGAAGGATTATGGAAAAATAACTAATGCTAGATACATAGTTTCAAAATCTATGGAGTACTAAAGTATGTAGAATTCGATGCCATGTGAAGGATTTTTATGGGGAAAAATAATAAATGTCAAATACATAGTTCTATGATTTATGGATAACTATATTAGAAGATTAGAAGATTAAATGAAGTAAGTGGAGGAGAATTTATATGGAAGGTCTGGAAAGCATTTTCATTATTGGGTAGATGGTTGGTTTGGAAGATTAAATGAAGTAAGTGGAGGAGAATCTCTATGGAAGGTTCGGGTGAAAGCATTTTCATTATTGGGTAGATGGTTGGTTTGGAAGCTTGAGAAAGGAAATATGGTAAAAATAGGAGAGGATCCTTTGGATGCAAAGTCTCATTTAGGCTCTCAAATCCTTGAGGACAATATTGCACAATTAGTATATTTACAATATTATTAATGTAGCAAACACAACAGTAATATATCAAATTAAGGATCTAGAAAACAATGGTTCAATTGGACTTCCAAGGAGACCGAACAAATGAATGGGAGTAATGCATGCACTTACAATTTGAAACATATTGCCATTAGATTAAAAGCAGTTGAAGATGAAATTATTTGGTGTAAGAATAAAGCATCATGAAGGTAAACAACAAAGTTGTGGTATAAAGTAAGATTGGAAGATGAAGAAGCAAGAGACCAGAAGAGAATTAGTGATGGGAGAAAGTTTTGAAGTTGAAGTGTCCAAAAAGACAATTGTGGTATAAAGTAAGATTGGAAGATGAAGAAGCAAGAGACCAGAAGGGAATTAGTGATGGGAGAAAGTTTTGAAGTTGAAGTGTTCAAAAAGACAAGGATTTTCTTATGACTAGTTTTATCAATCAAAGTTTTAACGAGGTGCATTCTAAGCAAGATGAACAATAAGTTAGTGGACCATATCTTTGTGCACTATATCCATATACATATATACCCTACCCCCCTCTAGATTTAAACTTGTAACCTCTTAGGAAGAAACACATGTTCTTATAACCATTAGACCCACTCAACGTGTATATCTCATATATATATATATATATATAAACCATTGATTACTTTATATTTTTCTTTAAAATTTATATACATTTATTTACTTCACATATTTAAAACTTACAATTCGCATATTTAAAACTTACAATTATATTACAAGTGAAAATAAAGAGCACTTTTCCATTCAGAGGTACGAGTGGAAGCATGGAAATAGAGCACTTTCCCTGGAGCCCAGGTTATTCCCTCTGACGTGGCACTCTTGCAAAGCAAGGTCGCATGATCAATTCCCTGGGGCTACCATCGAAATAGGGGAACCTCAACCGTATTTATAATAGCTCGCTTAACGAAGAGTTAGTTTTATCCATTCATCTCGATTCATTTTCACTAGCTATGCTTGCGTTGTCAGAGGTCGGAATAATTTACGTTCTGTGCATGGATTCTTTCTCATTAAAGCTTTGTTTCAGTTAAGCATTTTCCCTCTTTTTGCTATCATGCAAAAATCATGTTGAAAATGTTGTCCAAGAGCTTTACATAAGCTTTGGTTTTAAGCTTAAAGGATTCCGCATTGATCCTTTGTTTTCTTTCTTTTTGGTTAGATCTGCTTGTTAACATGCAAAGTTTGTTCGGAGAATGCTCTTCAGACGTCTACATAAAGAATTTGATGCTAAAATTTACAATAAGAAAATGTTTTAAGGTTTTTAAGGCTTTGATTTTTAACTTCAAAGTTTATTTGCAAAAAGCTCTCTCAGATATCTGCACAAGTTTTGTTGATATGTACGAGAATGCATTATAATGATTTGTGATGCTTGATTATATTTCAGGAATGACAACAGTAGGAGGAGCGATGGATCTGGCTTCAAGAGTGGGAGGAAACATTGAGAAAGGCCAAATGCTGACCGCAGTTGAAGAGTAAGCTTTTCGATCCTTCATTTCGCACTTTCTCTTTATTTCCCCCCTATGAACGTGTTTCGTGAAGAGCGAGGGTTTTGTAAGCGAGAGAAATTCAAAAAACACAGTGAAAATGAGTCTGAAGGTTTTTCAATGCACTGGATATGGTGCATTATGCGTTAGAATATACAGTGGTCATTCCTTTAGGAGAGAAAATTAACCTTTCTGGATTCTTACTAGCCATTTACAAATATTTTTTGAACTTTTTGGATAGTTTCTTCTTAAAGTTGCTTTGATGAAAGAAAGGCCTACAGAATCTTCAGAATCCATTGATATTTTTGTAATCTCTCTACATAATATTCAGAATCCATAGATGTTTTCTTTGTGACAAGAAATGAAAGAATAACGATCGAAGTTTAGCCGTCCCAGTGTGTTGCAAGCGACAGTTACTCTGTTTTAAGAGAAATAGGAGCATTTGCTTGGAGGTTGCAGGAGTTTTGACGAGGCCATCACTCTAGAGTGGCGACTGAAGTTTTTGAAACTTTCTACGGGATTTTTGGAATCCATTGATATTTTTGTGATCAGAAACGCTGATCCCGTTTGCATGAATCCCTGCATAGCCGCAGGTATATGCTGCCATGCAGCTTTGTTTTGTGTAGATTTACCAGCAGAGAAGAAACACGGTATTAAACCAAAACAACTGGAATACAACAAAATTGAGTATTAAACCAAAACTACTTTCTCTTTATTTCCCATGAACGTGTTTCGTGAAGACCGAGGGTTTTGTAAGTGAGAGAAATTCAAAAAACACAGGAAAATTAGTCTGAAGGTTTTTCAATGCAGTGGATACGGTGCATTATGCGTTAGATACAGTGGTCATTCCTTTAGTAGAGAAAATTAACCTTTCTTGATTCTTACTAGCTATTTATAAAGATTTTTTGAGCTTTTTGGATAGTTTCTTTTTAAAGTTGCTTTGATGAAAGAAAGGCCTACATAATCTTCGAAATCAATTGATATTTTTGTAATCTCTCTACATAATATTCATAATCGATTAATGTTTTCTTCGTGACAAGAAATGAAAGAATAACGATCGAAGTTTAGCCGTTGCAGTGTGTAAGCGGTTTTTTGAACTTTTTGGATAGTTTCTTTTTAAAGTTGCTTTGATGAAAGAAAGGCCTACATAATCTTCGAAATCAATTGATATTTTTGTAATCTCTCTACATAATATTCATAATCGATTAATGTTTTCTTCGTGACAAGAAATGAAAGAATAACGATCGAAGTTTAGCCGTTGCAGTGTGTAAGCGGCTTGGTTTTTGCAAGAGCAATAGGAGCATTTTCTTGGAGGTTGCATGAGTTTTTTTTTTAAACTTTCTACAAGAATTTTGGAATCCATTGATGTTTTTGTAAGCTTGTCTTGAAGCTTGAAGAGAGAGGGAGCTGTTGTGATTTTCGTTTTGAGAAAATAGACCACGTCAAAGACACGTGTCATAATTCTGTGCATTACGATCCCACTCCTCTCCCCGATTTTAAAAAAGGGCAGACCCCGCAAGCGAAAAGTCGACACTCTTCATTTGGTGAATCACGGCCTCTCCGATTTCTAAAACATGTTTGGGCCCAGCATTATGGTTCCAGCGCATTAGTTTAAGGTTCATCTTTTTGTGGTTCCCATAGTGACGTGTTTTGGTTCTGGATAGAGTCGGAGTTCTTTCCTGAAAAGGTTTGGCGTGGAGTGAACACCGTCGTGTGCTTGGGTACAGCTCCACGCAGCTCGCCACAATCCTCGAATGGAATCTCTACAAAGGAAATCATGAAAGGATACCGGTCAAGGTGCCACCGGTGTTAGGTTTTACTGCGTAATTTATCCAACAACTATTCATGTTAATATATAAGTATTTGCCTCTAAAAGAAGAAGTCGGCTTGGAGAAGTGATAAATAGCACTATAAATAGAGGGCGTTTGAGTTTATTTGGTCATTTTCACTCACTTACAACGCACATAAGTCAAGTAGTCTGCAACTGGGTTTTTGGTCTTGGTTTCTAGTTTGTGGACTTTCTTTTGGTGCATTATTCTTCTTCTTGGAGAGAGATATACAATATCTCTTGGTTATCTGTTAGGTCTGGTATTGAGATATTGTCTATGGTAAAATGAGCACACCTATTATTTTAACAGGTTATGAGCCCACACCACCTTCAAGACACTCTAACCACTTGAAGGTAGTGCGAAAGTTCTTTGTTAAGCTTGTTGTGGCACCAGTTATAGCTACACTGAGATTTTTTGATTGTGCAGTTGTAGCAAACCCTAACCCTTGTGTTCGGGCACTTTTGGTGAACTGCTTGACCTAATTCCTTGAAATCCTAGTGCTCCCTAGCCTGGTGCACCTCTTGGTACCCTCAGCTAGCAAAAATGCCAGGTTTGAATTTTTGGTCAAAGTCAAAGTTTAACTAATCAAAGTCAAAGTTTGACTAATCAAAGTCAAAGGTTGACTTTTGGTGAAATTGACTTTGTGGTCAAAGTTGAAATTTTAGAGTTTCTAGCTTGTTCTAATCATTGAATCTTCTGATTCAGTTTCTAATCTTTTCTTGTCAAGATGGTATCTAGTTTCAGATTGGAAGACACATTGGATGATGCTACAAGATTTCAAAGGTATGCACTTGTATATGCTATCCAAGTTATATCATCTAGCAAAACATAAGTGTGTTTGCAGAGAAAGTACTAGAGACCTTGTCCAACCTGCAATCTTGGATTTAGTGCATTCAGAGGAACAAGCACACCCTCCATAGTAGTTGAGGCTTCAGGTTCCAGGTTTGATTAAATTGTTAAGCTTCCAATTTGCATATATCAAGAGTGATAGTTGCTATATTACAAATTGTGAAAGAAGTCTTTGAATGGTTCTATTATTTCTAGGTGTAATGAATACTGGATTGCATATGAATACCGTCAATATATATGCTTATTTTACTTGTTTGCAAGATGAACTAACATCTCCTCTAGAGATATATTTCTTGTTTTCTCGCGGGCAGTTCACCTTGGTCATACTATGATGATCACCATGAAATTGTTATCCATTCTTGTTATCATAAATATGTTATGAAAATGTTATTATACTGAAAATATTTTTATTGTTCTTGTCTCGGGCAAGTTATCTTACAAGATTCCATGAAGGCTACCATGGAGATATATTTTTTTGTTACAAACAGGTTACTATGAAAGAATGATTGATCACAACACTGGGAGTGTTGAAGAATGTTGTTTGCTATTTTCCTTGTTATTGTTCTTATTCCAGGCAGGTCACAGTTGATAGCTCCAGGAGGGAGCTACAGTGACAGTTGCAAGCATGGAGTAGATGACTTCATTAGTGGTGAAGAAAATGGTCTCACCAAGTATCAATTATAAAGGAAGCATGGAAAGAAAAATGAGTTTTGGACATCCTTCACTCATATGCATGTCAACCCTCTCACTAAATTGGTATGTACAATATGTTTCATTTATTGATGAGTCCTCACATAAAACTTGCATTTGTTTCTGGAAGCAAAAGGGGAAAGTATTTAGTAAGTTCGATAAATTCAAGCACTTGTGGAAATCTTATTTGAAAATATGTTAAAGATCCTGAGGTTTGATAATGGAAAAAATACACCTCAGATGATCTCAAGACATTCTGTAGAGAGGACGAGATTAGGAGGGAGATCATCACTTCCTACAATCCTCAACAAAATGGTGTGGAAGAAAGAGAGAATTGTTCAATTATGAAAGTAGTGAAAGCCATGATCCATGATCAAGATTTACCAATGCATCTGTGGGCTGAAGCAACCAGGACCATTATGAGGTCC
Organism: Picea engelmannii; assembly: GCA_009831015.1. Classification (NCBI taxonomy): domain Eukaryota; kingdom Viridiplantae; phylum Streptophyta; class Pinopsida; order Pinales; family Pinaceae; genus Picea; species Picea engelmannii. The sequence goes on from ML779426.1 coordinate 586,619, forward strand.
GTAATAAAGATCCTGTAGATCCCAGGATTGCAGATATAAAGAGAGGTAAGAATGGTGTATCAAACATGGCAGAACCACAGATATATGAAGACCCACACCAAGATAATATTAAGAAGGGAAGACCAACTTGGGCTCTTGAGATCATTTAAGATGCATAGAAGTATGGTGCTCCAGATATAACGTTTAGAGAAATCAAGAAGTCAAAACCATATTCCAGTTACAGAACCTTCCACCTTTGAGGAAGCAGTCAAGCAGAAAGAATGGACGGAGGCTATGATGGAAGAATATCAATCCATCATGAAAAATTATGTATGGGAAATTGTGCTTATATGAGTTTACAAGATAAAGCATGCAGTGAATGAAAGTACGGATAAATACAAGGCAAGATTTGTTGCTAGAGGGTTCTCCTATTAGGAGGGAGAAGACTATGATGAGACGGTTGCTCTAGTCGCCAGATACATGTAATATTCCAGATATAAAAAGTATGTAGAACATAAATAAAAAGCTAGAAATGGCATATGAACAACGATATAACCATAACAACGCCACAATAATACCAAAATGATACCAGAATAACACCAAAAAGAACACTTTGATTACTGAGAGCAATGTTCACTTGCCTCTTCGAGAGGGCAACCTCCAGTTGAGCAGAGCTCTATTACAATAATATCTAAGACAAAAGTTCTCATACCTTCGAATCCTATTTATACTAAATAGGTCTATCAAAAGAATCATCTAGAGGAAGATCATTCTAGAAGCAGAAGCTTCTATTAGGTCTTCTTACATTGGATTTATTCTTCCTTATTGCTAGGCCTTATTAATATTGACCTTTATTATATCAGAATATATTATTCTACCTACGTGAGGGGTTAGGTCCCTAACATGTCCTCCCCCTTAGAAACAACATTGTCTAAGGGGGAGGACATGTCCTCCCCCTTAGAAACAACCACAAAATTATGAACGTCCTGTTTCATACCATCCCATGTAATGTTCCCAAGCCAATTTTGTTTTTGCTTGGAACACTAATTAACTACTGATTTGCTTATTTGTGTATGTTTATTTGAAGGTTGGCCTCTTAAGTTTCGGCCTTAGGGTTTATAGTTCAATTATTTAAGTTTAGATATGAAGACAAGCAATGAAGATACAAGATAACATAAGATATGGAACCAACAACAAGATCTGACCTTTATTGATGTAAATAGAAAGAACCTGATACAAAAAGGATGCAGATCTGGAATAATCCTCAGGTAGCTCCAATGGATAAGACAAGAGCTACTACAAAATGCTCCGGAAATAATATGTGAGCCCCCAAGGCTAGATATAAATAAATATCAATACAAGATAGATCCAGGGTCAAGTCCAAACCCCCTTGGCTGCAGATACGCTCCACTGGATGGTTGTGAAGACCTAATATTTTGGCCTAGCTGAAGAAGACCTCCAAATAGCATCAAGCTGCACCAAATGATAGATCGGGGCAAGTAGAATCCCTCTATGAAGTCTCAAACCCTGATGCCAAGATCTGCTCTTCCAAACTGATGAATCCTCAAGCAAGATTACGCCCTCTTGAAGACTGTCAAGATCAATATTTTGGCCCTAATGAAGGAGGTTGTTGGCCCTTGACCAACTTTTGGGAGATCCTTGGTCAAGTTTGACCTATTTTGGGACTTCAACAGCCTGTCGAAGGAGGAGAGCAAGACGAAGCAGAGACTGCGGGATCTCGGCCCCCTTTTGGGTCATTTTTGGGGTTTGAGATTATGTAACGGGTATGGGATGTCAGCCCATGGGTTTACCCATGTTTAGGCCTATTTTGTAAAGTATAAATAGATGTCTAGGCAATGTAAGGAGGGGCATCTATGTGATGTAAGTAGGGGCATCTATGTGATGTTAGTCCAATGTGCTAAGTTCTAGTGATCGATCTATGTGATCGAATGATTGTAAGTGTTGTGTGCATACTATGTGAAGCTTGCAGAGATGAATGCAAGTGACTATAGAAGGCTTAGTGCTATAACCTAACTCGGGGAAGGAGGATTTGGCAAGGTGCGCACAGATCTCCTGTCCTATGCGGAGTAGGGTTTTTGAGGCTCTGTGCATGTAACTGATTAACAAAAGATAATAGAAGAGAAGAAGAGTTGGTGGACGTAGCCCCAGGGGGGGACCGGTGAACCACGTATATGTTGTGTTTCTTTGCTTTGTGCAATGTGTTGATGTGATTATATGTTAATGTGTTTAGCGCTTTAGTATAGATGAATGATCTGTCGATGCTTAGTGCTTAATAATATGGATGGATGTTAGATTTGACAGATATGCATATGCTTAGTGCTGAATCTGTTAAGACCTGATCTGTGTCGTCATGCTAAATGTTGGTAGATGCTAGATCTGGTTGGATCCAACACTGTGTTGTAATTAGGGTTTAACTGCGCTGTAACTAAAAACTAAATATTGATAAGTATAATTGTTGAGTGCTCTGTTAAATGGTTAGAATCATAGATCTGTGTCCCAGCTAAGGTTGTAGACATCTGAGTCCTGCAACCACCCCTGCCTCTACCTCGAGTGAGACTTCATCTGCTTCGTAGGTGTTGCCGAAAGGACCGGTAGTTAGGGTTTTGTTGGTGCGTTGTTGTAGCATTGAACCCTGGGTCTGCCCCTATGCCAACAAATGGTTTGGTTGTCAGGACTTGAAACTGTGATTGCTGGGAACTAAGAAAGAAGAAGCTTTATGAAAATATCTGACCTAAAATTGTGAAAGCTCTGTGCATAGATATGTCGCTCTAGTGCGCAATACTCTACTTAATTTGTGAAGCTCTGTGCTAAAGAAAAGAGGTATGATCTGAAGAAAAGAGGTAAGAAGAATCTTTGTGCAAAGATCCGACCTAAAATTGTGAAATCTCTGTGCGTAGATCTATCGCTCTAGTGCGCAGTACTCTACTTAGTTTGTGAAGCTCCGTGCTAAAGAAAAGAGGTAAGATCTGAACGCTTTGTGCTATGATAAAGGTAAGAATGGTGAAAAGTTTTAGATCTGGAAGCTTTGTGTTATGTAGAAGTAAGATTAGTGGAATTTTTTGTTTATAAAGTATGGATCTAGGCATATTTGATAAGATTTGTCCTAGCTTGAAAACTGGGGCACTGACAGACGAAAGAAGATGTGATATGAATAGATATGATAAGAATAGTGAAAAATATGTTATACCTATGTATAGAAAGAATGTTTGGACTAGAAAATGGATGTAGGATCCTAGAAAGAATTTTTTGTAGGTTAGCTACTATGGTCCTAGCGCACAGTACAGGAAAGGTTGGGGATCATTTAAAAGAAAGAGAGGATTAACCCTTTACTACAATTGCAAGAAACCAGGACATCTTGCTAAGGGATGCCCTGGAAGAAGACCTAGTTGCCTCTATTGCAAAGCTATGGACCATGAAGTTTTGGATTGCCCTAGAATGATTTCTCAGCTTGAAAGGATGAATATGAGACAAGAAGACCACGAGCAAAGTCAAGCAACTGATATTATGGAAGAACCCCAGAAAGAATCAGAGAAGGTATTGCTACAGATGAAAGAAACCCTGAATGATCACCGACATGCCAGCTTATCAGAGGTCTTCAAAGAAAAAGAATGCATTGAAGAAAGAATAGGAGACTTCGACGTTGACTGTGTTCTGGATGAAGAAACACGAGTGAATATTATGACAAAAAGAACTTGGGAAACTTTAGGGGAGCTTTCTATGATTCCTTCATTGGGAGGAATATGACTATTCAGAGGAAAGCTGATAAACCTATATATCTATGAGTGCCAATTGAACTTCGACAGAGGAGGAATTTGAAGTTGTTAAATTTATTGAGGACAACGCTCCATTTACTATGTTTCTCAGAAAACCTTGGATTGAAAGAGATCAGGCCAGAAGGGAAGAAAAAGAAGCCTTAGAACAAAAGAAGCAAGAGCTAAAAAGTTTCATGACTAGGAGGATCACACAATTGATTGAAGAACATGAGAACCGAGTCAAGCTATTTAAAAGCAAAGACTGGAATTTCGAAGATGGAAGAACACTAGAAGACCCACAAAAGATTGCAGTACCTATTCCAGATACAAATGAAGTATTGCCCCTAATTTCTAGGAAAGAATCTCAACAACGCAAAGTTACTATGCCAAAAGAAGATAAGAATCAGAATGGAAAAATGAATACCGAGATAAAATTCACTGGGAAAAAGTCTAGAAAGCTAAGTAAGAAGAGAGCTAAGATTGAAAAATTACAGAAGGATCCAAAAGGAACTTCATAGAAAGAAAATTTGCAAAAATGGAACTTTGTCAGGATATCAGAACAACGTCACATGGCACTTCGCCATGGTGAAACAATATAACCATTGGGACTAGTATATCCATTAGAATAACGCCCCGAACGGGAAGAAAGGCATTTATGGTCAGACAACTTGCCACCAAACCGTTGGTACCGCTCCATAATGGATAGAACTGAGTTAATGAAGGATTCTTACCCATTGCAAGAGATTTGTTACCAAGTATCTATTTATCCCGTCGCGCCATGCACCAAGAACACTTTTTGCTAACCATGAATTTCAGCCCGCAGATTAGTTGATTTTCACATAGTGATCATCGCACTTTTTCCATCTATCCCACTAAATTAAGAGATTACTTTTCGAACCCAAGACTTTCAACCCCGAGCATGTATGTCGAACGAGTTCAGCGCTGCAGAGAAAATTGTTGAGGAAGTTCTCATCGACCTCATGACCGAAAGAGCAACGTCGATGTCTGCAGGTATACAAGCATCATCGACGAGAGGACTGCAAGCCTCTCCATCGACTGCTCGCGGAGCCGGATCATCCCGACCGTCAACAGAAAAGAGAGACAAACATAGAGATGACCTAGCTAATGCGAATTTGATCCCATCTATATTACCTGACTATATCCTGCCTCTAGCCAGTGCGGTAAGTCGTGATAGTATACCCATAGATTTCGAGTACACCATGGTCACTGCGTACCTCCCGAAGGGGATACGCGCAGTTCGAGCGTAGCAAGACAAGATCACAGCGTTGAAGTTCAATGACTTCAACCTTGGAGATCGCAAGAATCATAACATGCTCGCCCTGTACAAGTACCTAACCAGAATGAAGGGGAAGAACTCAAAGATCATCCCTCAGCTGTGGACGATGAAGTTCGCGCAGTCCACCTTGTTAAATGTCATGAAAATCCCACACTTCAGAAGACACCAGGAAGTCAATGCTTGTGTCAAGATTCTACTATCGTGTTACCATGGTGGTTATTTATGGCTAGACTGTCGTATTACAGTCAATCCAACATTGATCCATAGGATCACAGGGTTGAGTATGCAAGGACCTAACCCACAAGAGTTCTACCTAGGAAAAGACACAGATCACGCACTAGCACAGAAGATTAAGGACACATACGACGATGTCGAGAAGGGGATGCGAGGCTACAAGGTAGCCTCCATCTAGAATGGCACAGTGCGCCTAACATGTCAGTTGATAGCTGGAAAGCTAGTACGCAAGAAACGACCCACACAGGTCACGGGCTTTGTCGTCGACCTCACGGGGAAGTGTGTAGAAGACTTATAGATGAATTGGGCGAAGTACCTAGTCAACCAGCTTGAACTAGACTGCCGCGAAGCGGAGGATCAGGGCTACGAGTTTCACTTCAGCTGGGTCCTAATTCTCATCGCCTTTGTTGCCTGAGAAATGCCAGAAGGTGCGACCTTCTCGGATATCGAACCATTTGAGCCGCTTGCTGCGAAGTTTTCTACCCTTTGGTATTCGAGTGATATGAACAAACAGTGGTAGTCGAACGCTATTTTTCATACCTATTACCTTCAGCTAAGGAGAGCCATCGAAGCTGAGCCTCGCATGACTCCGAACACCTTACAAAGGTTTCGACCCCTTATGAAGTTTAGCGCAGATTGACATTTAATTTACATTACAGCATGAGCCGATGAACAGAAGGAACAACTCCAGTCGTACTATAAAATTATAGAAGAGGACCTAGAGGAGATCACTAAGGACTGGTCCACAGACCTCCTTATCCCCGTCGACCCTGCAGAGATGTTTGATCCTGAACTGGACAGCCTGGAGACCACTCACAAAGAACAGGACACACCTGGAACCAACAGAACATAGAACACTGAAGAGGTCCAAGATTTAAGCAACGCCTCAGGGAAGACTGCTTCCATATCACCTAAGCGAGGAGGTGATGGCGATGTAGAATATATGGAGTACAAAGAATCTGAATAAAAGAAAGGCGAAGTAACACTGCCCAGAGATGAGGTTTACCCCTTGATGAAGAGGAAGGTTTCTCCCTTGAAACCTTCTTTCCGGAAGAAATCAAAAGCCATCGTGACCAAGATGCAAACTACACTTACTCCTGATGACTTTGACTTCATCATAGCAGCTCTAAACGACGCTCACTAGAAATCGCGGAGAAACAAGGAGCGAAGAAGGAGGAAATGTATGATAGAATTGAGGTCGAGCTCCGAGGGGTACAACATGCTCTTTAGCCTAGTCGCTCAGTCTCCACTGCACCCCTGCCATCAAAAGAGAAAGAATTGGGAGATGAGCCAACTCAACTCCACTAACTAGTAGATGAACTGAAGCTCGCCTTCGACGAGCAAAAGAGGAAACAGAACAAGCCACCCAGGCTTTGACAAAAGTACAAGGAGTACTTTTAGAACAATGTCGATTTGCAGAGTAGGAGAAGATTGCTCTCCAGACAAAGTTTGATGAGGATAAAGCACAAATGCAGCAAGAAAATGAACAGTTGCTCGTAGGGCAACTCGAGATAAAAGAAGCAGTCAACAGATCATTTCGCTCTGTGACAAGCTTAGAGCCACATGCAGAGACCAGGTTGAGAATGAAGTAGAGAAGCTCGCATAAGCCATCTAGCAACTACGACAAAAAATAATAGATTTAGAGCTCCGCATAGTGCCCAACACTCCGCAGGATGTCAGAGATCAAAGAGAAGCGACTACCCAGAGCACAGTCAAGAGAATAAAATATTTTTCCATGGAATGCAAGAAAATCAGTGACCGTAGTGCCAAGACTTATGAGCAAATCACTGAGAATGTAGAACTAAAGGCACTGGAGTCGCAGCTCCAAGAGGCAAAGCAGCAAGCAGAGACAATACATGTGCAATTGAATCCCCTGACAGCTGTGGAAAAAATGAAACAATCCCAGGAGCATCGCACTACCCAACAACAGGTTCACACTATTTAGAGCAAAGTCATGGAAGTGACTCAAAGACTCCAACTTGTATAGGACAAGGATTACCAACTGTTCACAGAGATTGAAGGCCGAGGAGAAGAACTAGAGCAAATTGTTGTTGCAACAGAGCAACGCTTAGAAGGACCCGTGAATGCGGTAGTCATCCAAGAGTTCACTGCACAGGAGGCCATGGCACAACAACAAGTTGAAGCAACTCAATCCAAGCTCGAGGCTTTTGAAGCAGAAATACCCAGATCAGAGTGACTCAGGACAAATCACAGGTGAGTGTTGGGGGCCTGTTGACCCTTGACCAAGTTTTGGGAGATCCTTGGTCAAGTTTGACCTATTTTGGGACTTCAACAGCCTGTCGAAGGAGGAACGCAAAGAAAAGCAGAGACCGTGTGATCTCAACCCCTTTTTGGGTCCTTTTTGGGGTTTGGGATTATGTAACAGGTATGGGATGTCGGCCCATGGGTTTGCCCATGTTTAGGCCTATTTTGTAAAGTATAAATAGATGTCTAGGCAATGTAAGGAAGGGAATCTATGTGATGTTAGGCCAATGTTCTAAGTTCTAGTGATCGATCTATGTGATCGAAGGATTGTAAGTGATCTATGCATATTGTGTGAAGCTTGCAGAGATGAGTGCAAGTGGCTGTAGAAGGCTTAATGCTGTAACCTAGTTCAGGGAAGGAGGATTTGGCAAGGTGCGCATAGATATCATGTCCTATGCAGAGTAGGGTTTTTGAGGTTTTGTGCATGTAACTGATTAACATAAGATAATAGAAGAGAAGAAGAGTTGGTGGACGTAGCCCCAGGGGAGGGGTGAACCACGTATATGCTATGTTTCTCTTCTTTGTGCAATGTGTTGATGTGCTTATATGTTAATGCACTTAGTGATTTAGTATAGATGAATGATCCGTCGATGCTTAGTTCTTAATAATATGGATGGATGTTAGATCTGACTGAAATGCATATGATTAGTGTTTAATCTATTAAGACCTGATCTGTTTTGTCATGCTAAGTGCTACTAGATGCTAGATCTGGTTGGATCCTGCATTGTACTGTAATTAGGGTTTAACTGCGCTGTAACTAAGAACTAAATATTGATAAGTATAACTGTTGAGTGCTTTGTTAAGTGGTTATAATCACAGATTTGTGTCCCATCTAAGGTTGCAGACATCTGATTCCTGCAACCACCCCTGCCTCTACCTTGGGTGAGACTTCATCTGCTTTGCAGGTGTTGACGAAAGGGCTGGTAGTTAGGGTTTTGTGGGTGCATTGTTGTAGTGTTGAACCCTGGGTCTTCCCCTGTGCCAACAGAGGCCTCCAAATACCCTGAAATTCTCCAAAAAGATAGATCAAGCCACCACGAGCTATTAGGAGAAGTCTCAGGGTTAGATCTGGGGTGTAACCCCTCCAAACTGGATAGATCTGAATCACAGTTGCGCCCTCCTTCTCTAAAAATGTTCCAAAGCTCCAGATAATAATACAACAAGAGTAAACCTCTCAAAACACTCCAGATATGATGAACAAGACCCTGGAAGAAATACCCAGGTGCTAGAATGTCAATAAGCCATGTTAATAACCTGGATCGAATTTCCCTCCAAGGAATGATGCGCCCCTTGCTGAAAAATCCTCAAGGGTACAACCTGCTGCTCTCCTGAATGGATGATGGTACCTGTGAATACTGTAGAATGGTGTGGGTGGAGTATTTCATCCCCGAGACCAAGCTTGGAACAAGGTGAGTGGAATATTTCACCACTGAGTTGTTCTCTAGGGTTTGTATTCTCAAAACCCTCAAAACTGTGTGCTCAAGAGCCAAATAGCCAAATGTGTAATAATCCAAGATGAGTGAGAGGTGCGCCCTAAGCTTCCCTTTATACCTCCTTCTAATATTCTTTTGAGTTAACCTAACCCTTAGGTTCAGCTCCTAACTCAACCTCAAGCGCTCTAATCTCCCAGTGAGTTACTTTTTACTTTTTCAAGTCAACTTTAAATTCTAATATTAGGTTTAGCTGACTTTTCCCAAACTGCATGAGACTATAGTCTAGTGGGGATGACTAGACTACTTAGTCTCTCCAATCTTCTTCATCAAGAGGTGGGGGACATTACAGTCTCCCCGGCTAGAAATTTCTTTCCCACAAGCAATTTTGAGCCTGTCTCCTATAACACCTATTTACCCTCCCATGTGGCATCCTCAATCGGTAGATCCTTCCACTTGACTAGTATTCCCTGATGCTTCTCCTTTGGAGTTTCTTCTCCCTAACCTCCAATATTTCCTCCGACATTAGTACCAACTGTCCCTCTTCATCTAAGGGTGGAAGTACCTCAAGTGGCGTGATGTGTTGGCCAATGGCCCTCTTCAAGCATGACACATGGAAGACATTGTGAATTCTGCTACCTGGTGGAAGCTCAAGCTCATAAGCCATGACCCCTACCCTCTTGTTGATCCTATAGGGTCCAAAAAATCGGGGTTGGAGCTTTTCTGCCCCGCTTCGTTTGATAGAATCCTGCCTATATGGTTGGAGCCTCAAGTAGACTAAGTCACCAACCTCAAATGTGCGCTCTATCCTGTCCTTGTCTGCATGGACCTTTTGCTAATTTTGTGCCTAGTACAGATGATCCTTCAATTCCCTGAGTATGTCTTGGCTCTGCTATACCCAATCCTGTACCATCAGATCCCTGCTATCACCAAAGGAAATCTCTATAAAGGAGAGAGGGTCATAACTGTACAAATCCCTGAAGGGAGTCATGCCAATGGACATGTGATAAGTGGTGTTGTAACAATATTCCCCCAGGTGTAGCCACTTAACCCATGCTTTCTACTGCCCTGCTACGTAATTCTCGAGGTAGCCTTCCACCCACTTGTTAATTATTTCAGTCTTCCCATCAGTCTGAGGGTGGTAGTTGGTGCTAGGGGTCAAGGCCGTACCAACCAACCTGAATAGCTCCTGCCAAAAAGTGCTCATAAATCGGCTATCCCTGTCACTAACAATGGTCTTGGGCAATTCGTGTAGCCTGAAGACCTCCCTGAAGAACATATCTGCAACATGTGTTGTGCTGAAGTCTGTGGAAATGGAGAAGAAGTGTGCAAACTTAGTCAACCTATCCACCACCATGAAAATATAGTCTTTCTCCTATGCTCTCGACAATATTGGGATGAAATCCATGGAGATACTTTCCCATTTGCGCTCTGGAATGGGTAAATATTGTAATAGTCCTGTGGGATGGGTATGCTCATCCTTGTTCTCCTGGAAAGTAGTGCACTCTTTGATGTGTCTTACTACATCTTCTTTGAGACCCCTCCATGAAAACCATTCTCTCACCTATTTATATGTTTTGACAATGCCTTGGTGCCCTGCCACTGGTGAGTCATGACATGCCTATAGTATCTTGGCCTTGAAGGATGACTCAGGAACCAAGAAAATTTGGCCCTTGTAGTAGATGATGTCATCTATGACTCTGAAGTTTTCGTCCTATATTTTCCCATCCATCAACTGACAAGAGAACTGGTTCTTGGAGTATTCTACCAAGTGGTGGGCCTTCCAGTCAACTGAGATATCGGTCATGACATAAAATGATGGCCTCCTAGATAATGCATCTGCAACTATGTTGTTCTTCCCTTTGAAAAATTCAATGTCAAAGTCATAGGCTTGTATCTTGCTGACCCACTTCTGCTTCCTCTCATTTAAGTCCTTCTGTTCCAAGAAGTACTTAAGGTTGTTGCGATCCGATTTCACCACAAATCTTGCACCTACCAAGTATTGCCTGAATTTCGCCAAGGCATGCATGATAGCCAACATCTCTTTATCATAGATGTTGTAAAGGAGCTCAGGGCCCCTCAATTTTCGGCTCTCATAGGCAAGGGGATGCCTATTATGCATCAGTACGGTTCCAATGCCCTCTCTGGAGGCATGAAACTCGAGTGTGAAGGGTTGGTCGAAATTTGGCAAGGCTAACACGAGGCATGTGCTCATTACCTTTTTCATCTTGTCAAATGTAGATTGTGCTTCTTCACTCCACCTGAAAGTTCCTTTCTTAGTCAAATCGGTCAAGGGCGCACAAAGTTGGGAGAACCCCTTGACGAATCTCTTGTAATAACTACAAATACCGAGAAATCCCCTCAACTATGTAAGAGTTTTAGTTGTCTGCTGATCAACTATCGCTTGGATATTTTCTTGATGTACCTATACCCATTTAACTCCAATGATGTGCACCAAGTAGATGACCTTTGTCATCCCAGATTCACATTTGGACTCCTTGGCATACAAGGATTGGTCCTCCATGATAGTTAATATCTGTTCCACATGTTGAAGATGTTCCTCCCAAGTCTCTCTATAGATTAGCAAGTCATCAAAAAACACAAGAAGATGTTTCCTCATCTGCTTGTTGAAGACGTGATTCATGCATGACTGAAATGTGGTGGCTGCATTGGTCAATCCAAATGGCATCACTAAGAATTCATAGTGGTCGTAGTGACACTTGAAGGCAGTTTTGGGGATGTCCTCCTCCCTCATTTTGATCTGATGATACCTAGAGCGCAAGTCAATCTTTGTAAAGTAAATAGCTCCATGGAGATCGTCCAATAGCTCATCAATCCTCAGAATGGGATACCTGTTTTTAATATTCTTCTTGTTTAGTGCCCTAAAATCAATGCAGATGCACATGGTTCCATCCTTCTTCTTGACTAGTACCAGTGAAGATGCAAAAGGACTAGAACTTTGTCTAATGTGACCCATGTCTAATAGTTCCTTGATCACCTTTTCTATCTCATCCTTGTACTTCTTTGGGTGTCGGTAGGGGGTGGTGATGATTGGTTCCCCCCCCTCTTCTAGTTCTATGATATGCTCAAATCCCCTATCTGGTGGCACTCCTAGTGGAATGGGTCCAAACACCTTACTGTGTTTTTCAATGATCCTCTAAATCTCTAGTGCATAGTGAACCTTCCCCTTCTTGTCCACACATGCTGAAATATTTCACTCAGCAGCATATACAATCTTCTGAAAATGGCCTCCATATGCTTTGTTGTGACTACCCTGGCTGTGTTTCCTGGCATGCCTATGAGAACTACCTTTCTCCCATTTTCCTCTGTGAAATACATCTCCATAGTATTGTAGTTGGTGGTGATAGGTCCTAACATGCGGAGCCACTAAAATCCAAGGATTATATTTGTATCAGGGAGGTCCATCACATAAAACTCTTGTGATAAGTCATGCCTATCCAGTGTAAGATTCATCCCTGGAATGTACCTGTTACAAGGCATGGTGCTTCCTCTTTCTACCTCTACCTTGAATCCATCAAACTCTACTATGGGTATGTGCCTCCTCTGTAGAAGTGTCGATTCAATGAAATTGTGCGAAGCACCCCCATCAATGAGCACCGAAACTTTCTGCCCCTGTAATACCCCTCTCATGCTAAAGGTGTTGAACTTGGGTACCCCACTGATGGATGCTAACGCAACCTTCTTCTCTATTGTACTGCCGTGACCTGTAGCCTCCTCTTTTGAAGTTTCGGTGGTGTCTGCCTCTATGTTCTAGATGTGGCCGAAATCCTCATCTTCCTCATTATCAGATGTTACCTCAATATAATGAGCCTTTCCATGACCCATAAACTTGTGGGATGGATCCCACGGTTCTTTGCATGTGTAACATAGTTTCTTTCTTCTCAATTCTCTTCTAGTGTTCTCATACATCCTACCTTTTCCCCTGTCAAGCCCCCTTGGGTCTCTTCCTCCTGGATTCATTGGAGGTGTTTAGTCTCTTCCCCCCATGTTTATGGGTGGTCTAGGCATAAAATTAGGCTTTGTTGTTGGGCCTAGATCTCTAGTCCTCCATATGACATCCTACAAGTTGGTAGGCTTAAAAGCCTTAACCCAACCGTTCAAGGGTTCCATCAACCCTTTTGTAAACAACATCATGAGCCTAGACTGAGATATATCATGTACCATGACTGCTAGTCTCTGAAACTCCTCTATGTATATCTCTGATGATGTTGTCTGCCTGAGTTGGGTAAGCTCCCTAAAAGGTTTCTCTGGATCCCCTTGGTCAAAACCGTCAATAAGATTTTGTGTGAATTCTATGTAGGCTACTATCTGATTATGGACAAGTGTAGTGAACCCATGGTACCACCAGTCATGAGATTTTCCTTCCAAGTACATGGTGGAAAACTTGATGGCATCGATCTCTCTCATGGGGTTGAGCTGTAGGTAAGTATCAAGTTTCTACACCCATGCATGTGCAGTCACCTTGGTCGAGCCATCAAAGTATGGGATCTCCATTTTCCCAGCCCTATGCTCTAGATCATAATTTTTCCTATGGTATGACCTGGGCTTGCTTATGAATTTCAATCCACAAAACTGATCCAATGTGATTTGTCTTTGAACTGGTGGGCTGAGCGATTTGTACTCCCTGGCATACTGATTAAACTGATCCTCAAATTCATTTGGTTGGTTGGGTTGTGACTGTTCATCTACGAATGAAGGCAAGTACGGTCTAGGACTGGTCCTGCTACCTGTCTGTCCCTGTGGTTCTCCCCCTCCATGGATTCCCTTCAAACTATGATAGATCACATGTTCCTGCTGATGTCTGTTCCCACCATGAGATCCACTAGTTTCCCTATTGGCATAAGATTCTGGGCCTTTCCCCTTATGATTCATTTCCATCAAGAGTTGTGATATCAACTATTGGCTTTCACTTACTTTCCTCAAGGTCTCTGATATTTTGGACTGTCCCCTACGTGTTGTCTCCTAGTTTTCTTGTAGGTGATTTACAAGGTCGCTCTGTGATACCTGTATGGAGAGCTGCGAGTCCCTAGCAATCCCTACTAGTATTTGTGGCTCACTGTCCTCACCTAAACCTTCCATTTAGGCCTCTGCTTCTCCTATATGTTTCCTTATTCTACCCATATAGATGGCACTGAACTTCTGCATGCGCTAATACTCACAGGATGGGAGGATCATAGCTCTGATACAACTGTAATGTTCCCAAGGCAAATTTTTCACTTGGAACACTAACTGACTACTAATTTTCTTGTTTGTGTATGTTTATTTGCAGGTTGTCCTCTTAAGTTTCGGCCTTAGGGTTTATAGTGCAATTATTTAAGTTTAGATCTGAAGGAAAGCAATGAATATACAAGATAACACAAGATATGGAACCAACAACAAGATCTGGCCTTTATTGATGTAAATAGAAAGAACCTGATACAAGAAGGATGCAAATCTAGAATAATCCTCAGATATCTCCAATAGATAAGATACAAGCTGCTACAAAATGCTCTGAAAAGAATATGTGAGTCCCCAAGGATGGATATACAATAAAGATCAATACAAGATAGATCCAGGGTCAAGTCCAAACCTCCCTAGCTGCAGATACGCTCCACTGAATGGCTGCGAAGACCTAATATTTTGGCCTATATGAAGAAGACCTCCAAATAGCATCAAACTCCACCAAATGATAGACCAGGGCAAGTAGAATCCCTCTATGAAGTCTCAAACCCTGATGCCAAGATATGCTCTTCCAAACAAATGAATCCTCAAGCAAGACTGCACCCTCCTGAAGATGTTCAAGCTCAATATTTCGACCCTAATGAAGGAGGCCTCCAAATACCCTGAAATTCTCCAGAAAGATAGATCGAGCCACCACAAGATACTAGGAGAAGTCTCAGGGTCAGATTTGAGGTGTAACCCCTCCAAACTAGATAGATCTGAATCACAGTTGCACCCTCCTTCTCTAAAAAACATGGCAAAGCTCCAGATAATAATATAACAAGAGTAACCCTCTCAAAACACTCCAGATCTGATGAACAAGGCCCTACAAGAAATAACCATGTGTTAGAATGTCAATAAGCCTTGCCAATAACCTGGATCGAACTCCTCTCCAAGGAATGATGCACCCCTTGTTGGAAAACCCTCAAGGGTACGACTTGCTGCTCTCCTGAATGGATGATGGTACCCATGAATACTGTAGAATGGTGTAGGTGGAGTATTTAATTCCCAAGAGCAAGTTTGGAACAAGGTGAGAGGAATCTTTCACCACTGAGTTATTCTCTAGGGTTTGTATTCTCAAAACCCTCAAAACTGTGTGCTCAAGAGCCCAATAGCCAAATGAGTAATAATCCAAGATGAGTGAGAGGTGCACCCTAAGCTTCCCTTTATACCTCCTTCTAATCTTCTGTTGAGTTAATTTAACCCTTAGGTTCATATCCTAACTCAACCTCAAGCGCTCTAATCTCCTAATGAGTTAATTTTTACTTTTTCAAGTCAAATTTAAATTATAACATTAGGTTTAGCTAACTTTTACCCAAATGCATGAGACTATAGTCTAGTGGGGATGACTATACTACTAAGTCTCTCCAATCCTCTTTATCAAGAGGTGGGGGGCAATACATCCCCAAAAAAAGAATGTTTGACCCTGTCATAAATTTTGGTAAACTCAAAGTGCCCAGCTGTGGGTGTAACATGAAGCTCAAAAAGTACCGTGGTTTTAAGTTTTGACTGTTTACTTAAATACAAAAGGCCTTTGTATCGAAGCTCATCATGGAGCCAAGAGTACCCTGGGGAAACTTGAGAATTAGACTGCAATTTTTGTATCAGATGAAAACTTTTGGGATCTTGTAGCCATTCCTGGCGAACAACTTGGATCCAATATGGTACAATGAAGGAGAGAGAAAAAAGGGACCCTTTATCTTCATATTTTCGGGAAAGTGCATCGGCAACCACATTGCATTTTCCTTTCTTGTAAATGATCTCATAATCATATCCAAAGAGCTTAGTCACCCATTTTTGTTTCTCTGGGGAGGAAATGCGTTGTTCCATAAAATACTTGAGGCTTTGATGATCTGTCTTAATTTGGAATCGTTTCCCCAATAGATAAGGGTGCCAAAGATCAACAACATGCATAATAGCCAAAATTTCCTTTTCATAGATTGATTTGCCCAAATTTCTCTCAGATAGTTGTTTGTTGATAAAGGCCAAAGGTCGACCCTCTTGCATAAGGACAACGCCAATTCCTTTCCCTGAAGCATCACATTATAGGACAAAGGTCTTTGTGAAATCAGGAAGGGCCAGGACTGGAGTGGTGCACATGGCCATATTCAAGGTTTGAAAATCCTGAGCAACTATTGGAGTCCAAGTGAAAGAATTATTTTTAAGGAGTGCAATGAGAGGTGCCACAATATTTCCATAATTTTTAATAAACTTGCGATAATAACCTGTTAAGCCCAGTAATCCATGCAAGCTTTTGAGATTCCTTGGGTGAGTCGAGTCTTGCATAGATTTAATATTTTTAGGATCCACCCTGACGCCGGCCTTGTCAACGATATGACCCAAGTACTCGACTTCCGAGGCGCCAAAATCACATTTAGATTGTTTCAGGAAAATTTGGTACTAAGATAGTAGATGGAGAACTTGATCCACATGAGAAAGATGGTCTGTCCAGGTTTTTCTATAGATGAGGATATCATCAAAGAAAACTAAGACAAAATGGCAGAGAAAAGGACAAAATACATGATTCATAAGGCTTTGGAAAGTGGAAGGAGAATTACACAAGCCAAAGGGCATGACCAAAAAATCATAGTGGCCCTCATGATTTATAAAGGTAGTCGTAGGAATGTTTGCCTCTTTCATACATATCTGGTGGTATCCAGAACGAAGATCAAGTTTAGTAAAGAATTGGGTGCCACTCAATTCATCCAAGAAGTCGTCAATGACAGGAATGGGAAATTTTTCTTTAATGGTGAGTTTGTTGAGGGCGCGAAAGTCGGGACACATGCGTCAAGAACCTTATTTTGTAAGGACCATGACCATAGGAGAAGAGTAGGGGCTCGTACTAGGGTGGATAACACCTACGTCGAGAAGTTCTTGAACCATTTTCTCAATTTCCCTTTTTTGGGAAAAGGGGTGACGATAGGGACGAATATTGGGAGGAAGGCTTCCTGGAACAAGGGGAATGAAATGATCATGAACACCACGGGAAGGAGGGAGTACTTGGGGAGTGGAAAAGACCACTTGATGTTTAGAGAGAATGGATTGGAGGTCCTGGGGCACATAGGGTGTCTCAGTTGCTTGTATGGCATGGAGTTGGGAAATGACGCCAGAATGACCTTTTTTGAGCATATTTTCCATGTGATGGGAACTAATGATCTCAGGGGAACCGACGATGATGCTTTGGAACTTATATTGTTGGCCCTCATGGTTGAATTGCATGGTTAATTCCTTAAAATCTATGAGAATGAGACCCAAAGTCCTTAACCAGTCTGCACCCAACACAATTTCACAACTGCCCATGTTGATAGAAAACATATGAGATTTCAGGTGGTAGTCACCAATTTGGAGACACACATTTTCACAACGCCCTCCACATTTCATGGACCCACCATTGGCAATCATGATTTGGAAATTATTGACTGCATGGATATAGCAATTAGCTTCTTGGGCAATGCAACGATGAATAAAATTATGGGTGCTTCCACTATCAACAAGAATGATGACCTTCCTATGCTTGATGTAACCAATTAGCTTGAGGGTTTGGGGAGCAGAGAAGTTAGTGAGATAATTTAGGGAAATGATCGGTTCTACTTCGTGAGGGTCTGAGGGAGGGGTTATGTCTGTGGGTTCAGGTGACACAGACACAAGGGGAGCTTCAACATCCTCTTTCGAAACATCCTTTGAGGTGGCCATAAAAAGATTTTGTTCCTTACACTTGTGTCCCGAAAAATATTTGTCGTAACAATTATAACAAAGGCCTTTGAGTTGGCATTCAAACATTTCAGCCCTAGTCAATTTTTGGATATTTAGTGGAGTAGAAGGAGGAGTGGGATTTACTGGTTTAGTGCGAGGAATAAAGGAGGGTTTCTATTTTTGAGAAGAGACAACCTGTTGTGCTTCCTTAGCTCTTTTAGTAGCCTCCACCTAACTCTAAGGCAGAACCATGAGGACATGGGCATGCATCTCATCCTTGAGGCCACTGATAAAACATTCTCAGAAAAAAGCATCAGACATGCCCTCTGTATGAAAAGCAAATCGCTCAAAAGAAGCTATAAAGTCTTCCACTGTGCCATATTGTTTCAACTTTGTCAAACGGCCTAAATGGTTGGTTTCGGTGTCAAAGCGTTCATAAATCTCTACCACAAAGTGTGTCCAAGCAACATACCCTTGGTGGGCAGTTTTTCTCCATTGCCACCATTGCCAACGTTATTGATCTAGATGGAGAACACCATATCGGAGTTTGGCCAACTCATCCGTAATGTCGTACAAAGAGAAATAATGTTCCATTTGAGTTACCCAACCAGTGGGATCTGAGCCATCAAATTTGGTCGCATCCACACGTGGAAGGCATAGGTCACGCTGAAAGTGATGGGGCTGAAAATTATGGGAATGAGAGGAAGTTTAAGCTTCGGTATGCAAAGGTGGGTTAGATAAGGGAGGATATGTTGGGATATACAACTTGGTGCAGATCACCATAGCGACAGATTCAAGCTGGGTAGTAATGTCTTGTTTGAGGTCTTGTTTGAGTTCCTCGATTGAGGCGACGATGGAGGAATGTATGTTTTTATTGATGGTGGAAATATTGGCACTGAGTTGTCTCACTTCTTGTTGGGTCTATGTGAAATTAGATTGCAAGGTATTGAAGCAAGCTTCCAAGTCTTGGCTACGGGTATGGGCCATGATGACGAGGGATTCGAAAAGGGGTAGGTGGGGTTAAAATATTTGATGAAAAATGATAGGTATGAATGTGATAATGGAAAAGAGAGAAATCCAATGGAATAGGTCTCAAATAATCATGCAACAAAATCCAAACTTTATTTATTTATTTATTTATTTTACCTACAGAGTTATACTCTGATCTGAAGAATATTGTAGTGATGAAATGCCCAAATGCTTAATCAGGAAGAAATGTGTAGTGATTTGGAAACTCAAATGCAGGGACACAGTTGTGTGGCAATAGATCTTGTCTATGTTGTTTTTTGTTTCCGTCCCCAAAGGTTAGGTATTCAAGGGTTCTACAAACAAGGGTTTTCCCTGTGCTATAGCTCTTTGATATATGTGTGGGGTCCAACAGTATTACTTGACCCAATATCTCAGGGCACCAACTAAGGAGGCTAGACTATGCCCTTAGTCATACTACCCGACTACCCAGGTACTAGAGAGTATATTCTTGAGTGTTGTTCTCGGTGACACTATAACAATCAGGCGGTCGATCGGTTTATCTAAAGAGGGCTTCAGGAAATCTAGGCCAATCCGTATACAGGTGTTGTCTGATGCGCTACCACTTGAAGGGGGTACCAATAGGGGTTACAAGGGTGGCCAAAAAATGTGTGCTTGAGTACCACTTGTATTTCCTACGTGTATGAATCCCCGACCGTGGGTTTATGTGCATAACGACAGATCTTTGTAGCTTAAAGACGTCAGAATACGTCTCTACCCTGAAAAAAATTAAACCACAATTTTGTGCCGAGGAAAGTGCGCTGATACCACTTGTAATATTCCAGATATAAAAAGTATGTAGAACATAAATAAAAATCTAGAAATAGTAGATGAACAACAATATAACCATAACAACACCACAATAATACCAAAATGATACCAAAATAACACCAGAAAGAGCACTTTGATTACTAAGAGCAATGTTCACTTGCCTTTTTGAGGGGCAACCTCCAGTTGAGCAGATCTCTATTAAAATAATATCCAAGAAAAAAGTTCTCATACCCTCGACTCCTATTTATACTAAATATGTCTATCAAAAGAACCATCTAGAGGAAGATCCTTCTAGAAGAGGAAGATTCTATTAGGTCTTCTTACATTGGACTTATTCTTCCTTATTGCTAGGCCTTATTAATATTGACCTTTATTACATCGGAATATATTATTCTACCTACGTGAGGGGTTAGGTCGCTAACAATACACCTCTACTGGAGCCATCATATCTCTAACAGCATCCATGGGTTGGAGTTTACATCAGATGGATGTAAATACCATCTTTCTCAATGGAGTAATTGAAGAAGAGGTATATATAGAGAAACCTAAAGGTTTTGAGGTACACTAAAGAGAAACCCATGTATTCAGATTAAAGAAGACCGTGTATGGACTCAAGCAATCTCCAAGAGCTTGGTGCAGAGCCTCTCACTATTCAGTGTTAAGAAAAAGATAGCCTCATAATTTGATATGAAGGATATTGGTCTCATGCATTATTATTTGGGACTAGAAGTACAATAGAAGTGTGGTGAAATATTCCTATGGAAACATAAGTATGTTGTAAATATTCTTTAGAAGTTTGGAATGATGGATTGCAAATCCATGGAAACTCCCATAATAACAGATTTTATGAAGTTGAGAGACTCTGATCCTAATCCAGTAGACTCATATCTGTACTGGCAGTTGACTGGATCCTTGATGTATTTGGTGAATACTAGGCCCGACATTTGCTTTTCTTTGAACATGTTGAGCTAGTTCCAGATGGAACCCATACATGAGCATTGGATAGATGAAAAGCATATCTTGAGATATATTCATGGGATGATAACTTATGGTTTGAGATATGCCTCAAACAGTGATGTAGAACTGCATGGATTTACTAATTCCTATTGGGCAGGGAGTGCAAATGACAGAAAGAGTACTTCTGGTATGTGTTTCAGTATGGGATTTTCTATGATGTCATGGGCTAGCAGGAAACAATAGTCTTTTGCACTCAACACTGCAGAAGAAGAGTATATTTCAGCTTGTGATGCTTGTACGGAAGCGGTATGGCTCCGTAAGCTAGTTTCTGTATTGTTTGATCATGTGTTGGATTCGACTGTGATATATTTTGATAACCAGAGATGTGTGAAGTTCTCAGAGAACCCAGTGTTCCATGACAGGTCAAAGCACATTGAGATAAAGTACTATAGTCCAGAGGGGAGAAGTGGTTCTCCAGTATATCTTCACTGATGATTAGATTGCATATATTTTGACGAAGCCTTTCTCCAATATAAAGTTTACATACTTGAGGGACAAGCCAGGGCTCATGAAGATTTCTCCCTTGGTTGAAAGGGAGGAAATGACTTCCTCGGTTGGGAGGGAGCACTGATATGTGGCATCATGGACTATCAGTGAGCTGCAGATTTGTATCATGCTAATACAACTTAGATATGATCATACAACTTAGAGATGATGCTTGCATCATGCTAGTACAACTCATATATGATACATATGGTTGGAGTTGTTGATACAATGGATTGAGGAGCATCGTGCTAGTACAACTTAGAGATGGACATATAGCTTAGAGATGATGCTTGAATCATGCTAGTTATGTTCATGCTAGTACAACTTAGAGATTATTTTGGTGAGACACATCATGCTAGATATGGCCATGTGAGTACAACTTAGATATGACATACAAATTAGAGATGATGTATTGACATCATGCTAGATATGCCACGCTAGTACGACTTAGAGATGACCATGCAACTTAGAGATGATGTAGGGGGATTTTGTCATGCTAGGTATGATCATGCGAGTACAACTTAGAGGTGGCATACATCTTAGATATTATTTGTTGACATCATGCAAG
Organism: Picea engelmannii; assembly: GCA_009831015.1. NCBI lineage: Eukaryota > Viridiplantae > Streptophyta > Pinopsida > Pinales > Pinaceae > Picea > Picea engelmannii. The sequence continues at coordinate 608,378 of ML779426.1, forward strand.
ATATTTCATGCTAGTACAACTTAGAGATGATCATAGAACTTAGAGATGACACAGTGAGGCATTGATCTACATCATGCGAGTACAACTTAGAGGTGGCATACAACTTAGATATGATGCATTGGCATCATGCTAGTCCTGTCATGCTAGTACGACTTCGAGATGATGTAGATGATACTCTGAATCATGCCAATACAACTTAGATATGATGCATTCACATCATGCTAGTATGACTTAGAGGTGATGCAGCTTATGACATTGTTGATGTAGGTTGATATCAGATGATATGATTTGATTGTTGTGGAGACTGCATGTCTCTGGACAATAACTGTATGCTATTGTGGTGGATTTGTTCCACTGGTAGTGACTATGTGTCACTGGTTAGTAGCCATGTGCTACTAGGAGTGGTTGTGTACTATTGGGTAGTTGTTGTGTACTACTATGGATAGACACAATTGTGTTCTATTGGATGGAATTATAACAGTTGTATGCTACTATATGATTTCCATGGAGACTACCACTAATGTTGGAGATGATTTCTAGCTAGATGGATAGTCAGTGTGCTGGTGGACATACATTCTCCAGGTGGAGAATGGTCCAGGTAAAACACATTGCTGGTGGACAAACATTCTCCCTGTGGAGAATGGTCCAGGTTGATAGATTATTGATGTATCATGGATTGGTATTTTCCTAAGGAACAGATTGTGGCCTGTTATCCCCGATATCTAGGGATAACTAGGAGATCATGTCTCGAGGCCCACATGGTCCTAGACATGGAGTACCGAGAGCAGGAGCGACTTGAGCATGGCCCTGGAGGGCCCATCTTTCTTCTTCTCAGCCAGACTTGTC